>JAOUWY010000071.1:26052648-26063902 GCA_025728095.1 Prietella phreatophila
CCCCCCCCCCCCCCCCCAATTTGGCCATTTGCCAAGTTTCACAGACACGACATCCAATGGGTTTTCCCAGACATCCGATCAGTTTTCCCACACTGCCACACATTTTAAACTCTAAAGTATCTACATGGATGAAGCTTACATTAATCTTTGATATGTCTTGTCTTGGTATGACTGGTTGGTGAGGTAGGGTACATAGACTGCTCGGAATCGTGAACAGTGTTTGATGATGATGTCACACACGGTAAAGCGCATTATCTCACTCTCCACTCTTTCCTCCAGCTGAGAGAAGAAGCTGCACAACACAATAGAATTAGAGATCAGAACAGAGGAAAGAACAAAACAATAATGAACAAAATCTTGTACAGAACAGATTCATTTACTGTGAGGATGTCAGTATTACATCACTATCAGCCAATACCAGAAACCTTCTCAATTCTAAAGCTCTAAATTCATCCTTTCAGAGATGGGACTACTTTTTCAGAGGGAAGAATTCATGGTTATGCATAGTATAGGCTCAGTTTTTGCCTTTCAGATGAATAGCAAAGTCTTCAAGAAGGTGAAAGTCTCTGGATTTGTTTATTTAATTATTTTTTTTACTGCATTTCTTTAGTGATGGAAGGTTGGTTAAAAGTACATAAGAACAGATAACACTGTCCTGTCTGTTTCATCCCCAACTATTGTAGAGTATAATGGCCATAGTTTTGAATTCATGTCCTTAGATGTCCTTGTTTTGAAGTAAAGAATTTCCCATTTTACCAATTAGAAGATCCTATCTCACTGAGGTATTTTTTATTTTGCTAAAACTAGTTCATGTTTCAGATTAATTCTTGACATACCGCTGTATATTTTACACCAAAGCACTGGTTAAAAGTGTAATAAATAAGGTCGAAATGTTAGAGTTAGATTAAAAGTTGCATATGCTTCGAGCTTATGCTTGGTTATGGAGTATTAACCAATAGTGCACTGATTCAATGAATGCAATCTGCATGCTGAACCCGAGCACCCTTATGTCATAGTAATGTTCAATCTTACCTGTGACTGATGGCTCTGACATCACTGAGTTTAGAAAACAGCCAGTTTTTGTCTTGTGAAGTCAAGAGGATGTTGAGCTGTTTGCACTTGACAAAGTGCTCCACTACAATGTCCAGACTGCTGCAGTACGATGACTCAGATGTCACCACTTCAAATCTCACCTACAACAGACATCAGGTGATCAGATTTTTGCTTGTAAACCAGGAGACAACTCTAATCCAACCTCACACTTTGACTAAAGCAGCACAGTACCTCCTGTAGGCGTCTCTCATCCTCGCTGAGGTGTTTGAGATTAGGGTTGTTCCTCACCCCGGGTAGGTCCTGCCACAGCATTGGCGAGGAGGCAAATGACATGGACAGCCGAGGTGATGGAGGCCTCTGAGAAGTATCATGAGGTATGGCCAACAACACACTCCCACTGGAGAAAGAGTTTGTATGGGATATGGAATGGGGGTGAAGCACAGGAGGAAGAGATGGGAGGGGCCGGCGAGCCAGAATAGGAGAATGAGATGGAGATGAGGATGCTGAGAAAGAATGGACGTCCCCAGACACAGAGCTAGCGTCAGAATGAGACTGATGAATGAGCTCCCTGTTCTGGACCACCTCACTGTACTGCTGATACAACTGGGCATCTGAAAGCGACAGAGAGACATGAGGTCTTGGTTAAGTAAATAATGTAAGTAAACAGGGACCTTATTAAAGTCTCTTGGATTATTTGACTTTGAATAACAAAATGACTGACATATAAAGCACACTCAGTGATGCAACATGTTCAGGCAACACTATTGCCTAGACACAAAGACAAGTTCCACACAGACCAGTTACAACTCAAGTGCAACTCAACAGCTGTTGTACAGGTTCACATGCATAAACCTGCCCATACTGAGGAAAGAGAAATAAGTACAAGGACTCTTCTCAAGTACTCTTCTTCTTTTCAACAAATGTAAACACAAACAAATGGTTAAAAAACAAAGTTCTTTTACTGCTTTTTTAAAATATACATGTATGGAAATAGTTATATATCAGCAATTCCTTTGGGTATGTACGCATATTTGGCTAATTAGCCAGAGTTTATCCCAGGTTGTCGGCACAGAAATATTCATGAATAAAAATGTGTGGTGTTTAATGTGCACATCTGTGTGGGCCAAATTATATTGTACTGTAAAACATGTTCTCCTAGCTTATAATGCCTGTCTGCAAACAGATATACAGGTAAGGTTTATGGTAGAATATAAGCTACAATAAAAATGTCTATGTTCTTTTACATTTCCATGTAAAACAACATAAAATTATTATGCAATAATAATATAAGAAGAAGTGGGATTGTGTAACTATCCATAGTTCACTGGAATTTGGAAAGATGAATCAGCTCAGCTCTTTGGGAAAGTGACAGATCAGCTCTCTGTGGGCCAGATATACTTGTATCAGGAGGCACAGCACAAAATACAACTTGACACAGCTGCAAAATTCTTACTAAATTCATTCTGAACTAAGCGCACCACATGGGGGGAGGGGGGAGTTTAATACATCAAAGAGCACTTCCTATTACTTCACACCGTTTTGTACTGACTTCCCACTTTTTTGTGAAATCCTCCCTCAAATGAATATGTACATGGAAAAGGGTATACTTGGCATGAAGCTTCATGTACATGGCTTAAATTGGGCAGGCACAAACATTTTAGTATATCTGGCCCTATAGCCAAAAGTAAAATAAAACTCACTGTAATATTTTGAGGTCCTCATTTTTGTCCTGCTAATTGTTTCTTTACCAGACCTGGAAGAGACAGAGAAACGAGTTATATATAATAAGAGCCAAGATGGATAGATGAATAGACAGATGCATGGATGAATAGCTTAAAGCAAAACACATTCACGCCAATAATTTCTCAGCAAATTTCATTTAATACACCGATATAGAAGGTTTACTTGCCTCAAATCTAAGTCATTCCACGTGCTACCCAGATTGTCATATTCATCATCTGCACAAGAGAATTATGGCAGAATTTACCACTAGACATCATACAACAAAGCATAATAGCATTGCCAGTATCAACAAAGTGACTCCTAACAATAGTATGTTGTAGTAACACCGTCAATGTAGTTTAACACAGACCATTATGACAATTCAGTGACTGGTTCAGTAAACGTGCCTTCAAATGAGATGATTTGTTCAAGATTAGTAAAATAAAGCAAGGCAGCTGTGTTTCAGACAGTCTCAAACTGAGTGATCTCGATTAGAATCTTGTGCCACACCTACACTATCCTAGAGATCTCAGACCTGAATGCAGTGCACTTACTTTGTCCTCAGGTTTGGACTATCTACATTGTGAGTCAACTTGAGGCCACTGTCAACAAACCACACTATCCGATCTTGACTCAATATTAGTAGTCCATTTTCACCCAATAGAAGCAGAGTGAGTACCTGTAATCACTTAAGGAAATGTGATGCCCACTGGAGCTGCTTTATGAAAATGATTTTATCTTGGTGAATACCGTCATATGTCACATCTAAATACTACAGGTTGTTAAGTGAGATCCAAATCTTGGAAGAGCATTTTTAACCTTTTTCTTTGTAAAATCAACTATGATGATGCTTCATTTATCATGAAAATCTCTTGATGATTACACATGTATCCTAAAATATAAGCTCATTTATAAAATAGAACTCTCAGTGGGGTTTGGGTTTAGTGACTTCTACCTGTGACGCAAAGCATTTCACTCAGGGGGGAAAAGCAGCAGAATCTTGAAATGGTTCTATTTTTTCTAAATGTAAGCGCATGTTATTTGTTGGTGTTCTATGCATTAGTCTCTTGTTTCCCTGAGGCTGCTTGACCTGATAACTTGATATATATTTTGCAAAATAGTTTCTTTACAAGAGCATTGTGCCCTAAACAAAAATGTGTAATAAAAGTGTTTACTGTTTAAAACGCTGTAAGAATCTAAACTGCACATTTTTAAAACATATTTAAATGACATCCTCCCAGTTTACATCCAGCATCCTCTCACCTGTTTTGAAGATTCGGGTTCTGCGGTCTCTTCCGATTCCTTCTCCCTCCTCCTGCTCTTCATTCACTTTTTGTATTGTCTTTCGGAACCCAGTCCTCCTTCCCCATACTTCACTCCCCAATTCTTTGAAGCTGTTAGAGCCTAGAAAGTTCCACTTTGCTTTTTTCTTCGGTTTTTTCTCATTCTTACTGCTTCCCTCCTTGTCTGTCTCATTATCAGAAGAGAGACTGTGCAGGTCTGGACTGGCGGAGAGTAGATCCAGTTCTTCTTCTCCCTCTGACTGCTCCTCTACCTGTAAGAGAATTTCATTTCCTACTAGTATATCTGTCTTTGTGTCCTCTGGTTTGTTATGCACTGACTCAGGGTCTATGCATTTTCTGTCATGATTGTTCTTGCGGGGCTTTTGGACAATGCCATACAGGGGTGAGTCTCCATGACTTTCAGTCTCAGCTGGAGCTCCATCACCTGCCTGCTCAGTAAGCATGCTTGGCTGAGGTACGATAAGGGTCCCGTCCTCAGCAGAATCCAAGATCTCGCTGAGCACATTCTTAGCCCATTTGACATGTGGAGCAGCAGAGAAGCGCTTCGTATCTTCTGCACTCTCTGGCTCCTCTAAATGGCAACTACTTTGCAGTTCATTTTGTCTTTCCACTTGGATTTCTCCATCTGTCATTTTCATCTGAGCATTTCCATGATCCTCAATCTGAGTCAATGTCTCAATAGATTCTGTTTGGCATGGTTCAGTGTCTTTTTCTGCAACTACATCCCCACTAATTACCAAGTCCTCTGATGGGGTAACTTCCTTGGTCATTTGCTCAGATTCTGTATTATCACATTTAGAGTCAGGGCTGCGTGACATGTCCTCCTGAGACACACTGAGGCCATGGTTTGTGCTCGTGTTTTCTGCCTCTGTGTCTCTGTTTGGTGCTTCATTCTGATCACCAGCAACACCACCCATTTCCGAAGATAA
Organism: Prietella phreatophila; assembly: GCA_025728095.1. Taxonomy (NCBI): domain Eukaryota; kingdom Metazoa; phylum Chordata; class Actinopteri; order Siluriformes; family Ictaluridae; genus Prietella; species Prietella phreatophila. Next base: position 26,057,657 of record JAOUWY010000071.1, read on the forward strand.
GTCCTGACTGATCTCCTCCTGCTCCATGTGATCCAAGAGTGGGTTTTGGTTGAATCCTGACCTGGGAAGAATTTGACCAACCACACAAAAGACAGTGACTGTATGGTCACTTCTCTCTTTGGTCATTCTGGTTTCAATCTCTCGCTCTCTTTGGTGGCTGCTTGTGGGTGACAACCTAGCTAGATCCTCTCTATCTCCACCAGCCCAGAATTCTGTACAGTCCTCAAACCTCTCCGCCTCTTCTTCTGCACCACTGGACACAGTCACAAAACCATCATCTCCTGATGTCACTTTGTCCTGCCATTCTTCGCAGGCTCCCTCACTTCCCTCTTCACCCTCAGAGTTAACATCTCTATCGCTCCCTTGCTCTTCCTCTCTGTCACTCCCCTCCATGTTATCAGACACATGTTCTGCCTCCGTCTGGTAGGGCACATCTAACCAAGCTTCATTATCAAAGACCATCTCATCACTTACTATCATTTCTTCCAAATTCTCAGTATCAATATCCTTCATAAGCTCAGAAGCACTATCTAGTTCCCTGTGCCTGTCTTCCAGCAATGTTGTGACTCCTCCATTCTTCCTTTCTGTTGACATGTCTGTGGACATTTCTTCTTCACCTCTTGATGTCTTTTGCTCTTTGTATCTCTGTGCATATCTCTCCCTGGCTTGCTCTCTCTCTTTAAAGTCTCCCTGATATGACGCTGTTCTCTCTCTTCCTGATCCAGGCTCCAGCCACATTTTCCTGTGTGGTCTTATTTTGCTCGCAGATTTTTCTCTTTCTTTCTCTCTTTCCATCTCAGTTTCCTCTTTTTCAGAGCCTTCTCTTACCTCTTCTTTCCTTAGCCCCCATGCTGTATGCTGTACTGCTTCACTTCTTTTTTTCTCCCCGCCACTTTCAGCAGCTCTCATTCTCTCTTCAAAGCTATCTTTAATTCTCTTTTGATGGTCACCCTCTACCTCACTTCCTGGCATCCACTCTCTGCTGCTTTGGGCTTCCTCCTGTATCTTCCTGTCTGACTCCCTCTGTGTTTGACTAACTCTTCCTGTCGTTTCTTCCTCATAACAGTTTCGTCTCTGTCTGTATGCCCATTCTGGATACGTGTCCATCCCTCTCTCTGCTGGGGGTCTGCATGCTCTCTCTCTCTCATACTCCCTCCTCATTCTTTCATTTAATTCATTTTCTCTTCTTCTATCTTCAGTGCCCCTTAATCGATCCCTCTGTCCATCAGGACCTCTTTCTTCTCTGGGCCAATCCATCTCTCTTACATCTCTCTCTCTGTATCTCTCCATCACCCATTCTTTATTCCCTTCCCTCCTGTTAAATCGCAAAGCTGTTTCTTTCTCCTTTCTTCTCTCTCTTTCCTTCTGCCTTTCCACCTCCCTGCGCCGCTCTTTTTCTGTCAATTTGACGACGGTTGTTCCTTTTTCATTGTCTAGCTCAAGCCTAGCATCAAGTCTGTATTTCACAGCATCCTCCTCCCTTGTTGCCTGTCTCTCTTTTTCCCAATCCATATCACCCTCACTCTTTGTGTATCTGTGTCTCTCTTTCTGCACTCCCCTCCTCATTCCATCTCTCTCCTCTCTGTCTGAAAAGTTCTCACTTTCTTTCACTATAATTCTTGTTGGTTGTAGAGAATCAAACCGGTCTTCTCTGTCTTGAACCTGGTCTTTTTCTTGCCTTTTTAAGATCTGTTGGTAACTGCCACTGACCTCTTTGTATCTCTCTCCTCTTCTTTCCCTCTTACCAGGGTCCCACCTTATTCGGTCTAAATCCTCCTCCTCTAATCTTCTTCCTGCATTTCTTTTCATCTCTTCCTTTAATCTTCTTCTCTCATTCTCTCTCTGCCTTTCCGTTTCTCTGTACCTCTGGGTATCTTTGTCAGTCTTTTTGGCTCGTTCTCTTTCTCTCCCTCTTTCAATTTCAATCATGTTTAATTCCCTCGACCTACCAGTACCTCTCTCCACCAATTTCTCACTATTCAGATCAACAGAATGTCTCGTTCTTCTTTCTCCTTCATTACTTTGTCTGATAGTCCTGGGGAAAGTGTCTCCCTTCTCTCTTTCTCTGTACTCTTCATGCTGTTGTATAGAGGTAACTCGTCCATTTGTATATCTGCCCTCCTCTCTCCTTCGGTCCCTTTCTCTCAAGTTCATCTCGTCTGCTCTACCTTTGATTTGAGCAAATCTCTCCCTTTCTCTGTGGTCTTGCTCCACATCCCTCCTTCCCTCTCTTGGTCTGTCTCGTATTCTGTCCATCTCTCTAGCTCTCCAGTCTTCCCCTCCCCTCTCTCGTTCAACTTGGATTTTTTGACCAGCTTGAGGTCTGGTCTCACAACTTATCCACTCATTTGATTGATTGCCCCTGTCAGGAGTAGCTGGGCTGCGTGGCAGTTGTAAAGTATCCTCGATGGTCCGATTTGTGCGTTTGGGTCCCATGGCAACATAATTTACACAACCTGTCAGGGATAATTATATTTACTGACATTCACTGTTTGTTTATTGTTGTACGTTTGTTAAACTGAATATTGATTTAACTACTATGTAAAGGTTTTAGAAAAGCAGGTATCAGAAACAAAATTAACAAAACAGGCACAAGAACATGAAAAGTCTTATGACGAATGTTTTCTAAGCTAATATACAAGGGCATGATATGTGTATATTTAATTAAATTGGTCCAGTTCTTGAATTGAAATGTATAAAAGATGCAGAATGTGTATGTCTCAAAACAAGCTTTAGATTTCCTAGGAAAATTATGCATTACTGAAAACATCAGCACAACATCCCCTTTCAAGAAATGACCACAAAAATCTCTATTAAAGCATTGTACAACCCCAATTCCAAAAAAAGTTGGGACACTGTGTAAATTGTAGCTAAAAACAGAATGCTATGATTTGCAAATGTCATAAACCCATATGTTATTCGCAATAGAACATAGAAAACATATCAAATGTATAAGTAATTTTGAATTGGATGACAGCAAAATATCTCAAAAAAGTTGGGACGGAGCAACAAAAGTCTAGAAAAGTAAGTGTTACAAAAAAGTAACAGCTGGAGGTTCATTGGCAACAGGTGAGTAACATGATATAAAAAGAGTATCTCCAAGAGGCAGAGTCTTTCAGTAAAGTAAAGATGGGCATAGGATCACCAATCTGCAAAACCAGCATCTACAATTTGAGGAACAGTTTCAGAATAATGTTCCTCAGCGTAAAATTATGAAGACTATGAATACCTCATCAACTACAGTACAAAATATCATCAAAAGATTCAGAGAATCTGGAGAAATCTCTGTGCATTAGGGACAATGGTGACAATCAATATTACATGTCCATGATCTTCAGGCCCTCAGGCGGCACTGCATTAAAAACAAGTATGATTCTGTAATGGCAATCACAGCAGGGGCTCAGAAACACATCCAGAACTCACTGTCTGTGAACACAGTTCCACGTGCCATCCACAAATGCTGCTTAAAGCTCTAACATGCAAAGAAGAAGCCATATGTGGACATGATCCAGAAACACTGCGTCTTCTCTGGCCCAAAGCTCATTTAAAGGCAAAATGGAAAACTGTTCTGTGGTCAGACGATTCTAATTTTTTAATTCTTTTTTGAAACCATGGATGCTGCATCCTCTAAACTAAAGAGGACTAAAGAGGAGAGAGACCATTTAGGCTTTTATCAACTGTCAAGTCAAAATAGTATGGGGGAGCATTGGTGCCTAGGGAATGGGCAGCTTGCACATCTGGAAAGGCACCATCAATGCTTAAAGGTTTATACAGATTTTAGAGCAGCATATGCTTCCATCCAGATTCTATCCCATCTTTACTTCTGAGAGACTCTACCTCTCTAAGATTTTTATACCCAATCATGCTACTGACCTGTTGCCAATTAACTTAACCAGTTACAAAATGTTACTCAAGTTGTTTATTTTTAGTAAAACTTACTTTTACAGCCTTTTGTTGCCCCAAGTCCCAACTTTTTTGAGATTCAAATTCAAAATGACCTTCTTTTTTCTTAAAATGATACATTTCCTCAGTTTAAACCTTTGATATGTTTTCTATGTTCTATTTTGAATAACACATGGGTTTATGAGAGTTACAAATCATTGCGTTGTTTTTATTTACGTTTTACATAGCGTCCCGACTTTTTTGGAATTGTCTATAACATTGACATATTATGTACATTTAGTAAATTTGTTCACTTTGTCATGACCACAATTCAGTCCATGCCAAAAACCATTTAATAACATCTTATACCTTACATTTTAAAGCAATATACCTTAGTACAACCAATTACTTCACTTTAATTAAACTAACAATGTAAGGCCACTGAAAATAATCAGCAACAATGAAAATGTTAACATGGCTGACAATGTTATGAGTAAATCAAAGTTGATATGCCAACAGTACTGCTAGTTTCAGTCATTTACTTATCAGTCTTTGAGTCAATCAAAGTTTGGTCAGTTTTAGAATGTAAAAGGAAGAACGTTAAGGACTTTTCACATAAATCTCACCTGAGCACTGTCTTTGGGGGAAAACAGTGTTCTCCTTCTCCTGCTTTCCCTCTCTCGCCGAAGAACTAACAGGAATTGCACAACACACAAATGTTCCACATACCTGCACGTGCTCACTGAGTGGATCAGTGTGGAGAGTGAGATAAATGTTTTACTGATAATCTTGATTGACCTACGTCTTTCTTAACTCATTCTGTTCTTCTAAATCATAAACTCCAAATGTTTACACCACTGACAGAAGTTTTTCGACGCGTTCCACTCTCTCAGGGTTCCTTCCCCTCCTCCCTCCTCAAATTCCCAAACAAGTCTGAACAGACAGACATGGATCCTCCCTCCTCTTCCTTCTCACTTTCTCTGCCACTTGGACATAAATAACAGAGAAACACAAATCTCCACCCAGGGTAAGGTGTTCAGGAACTCCAGGAAATCCAGAGTAACTAAAATAGCTGCCTGTTTATTGGTCCTATAGTCCAAGACATATCACCTTTCCTAACAAGGCTCGTAGCAGCTCCTTTCTCACACAGAAACAGGAAGTGGACCTTCTAAGTGTGTCTCTCCTGCACTTTGATTGGTAAGATGAGAGCTGCTGGGTGTGTCCACACACTGAGGCAGGTACAAACAGGTATAAGGAAAGGGGGAAGGGAGAGTAGCTGGATACATTGAAACATGTGTTAGAGATAACATAAGAAAAATGCAACACTGAAAGTTACTGGCAACACTAAAGGTATTATATAGAAAGACAAGCATTTATAAAGCATTTATAAAGGTTAAATCACATAACTAGAAAGGAAATAAAATATTGAATGATGCAGATTTTTTATTGCATTCATTTATGATTTCTAAACTCTGCTAATTGTTTTCAGTCAAGACCTCATGAAATCCAGATCAATAATGCATCCAACTCAAAGCTCAGAAGTTGATAAGTGAATCTGTTTATTGATGAGGCACCTTTGGATCCCTAAACAGAAGTCAAATCAGGTAAAAGTTATCAGGTAATACTACTTAAAAGTGTTCCCATTGTATTCATATGCTGTAACGACAGATCACAGACGGCAGTCAAGTTTAAGAAATAGGTGTGAACGACGTTGCTGAGTTTAATGCTGGCAACACTGCTCTGTATTTAGTGGCCGGGTTTCGGAAGCCATACCTGGTAAAAACACAAAAGTAAAGCTAAATAAATAAATTTCAGAAATGGGTTCCAAACGTGCCCTGTGTCAGTTAGCATACTGTTCAGTTGAATGGAGGACCCTGTGGTGAATTTCAGCAGACTACAGTTTGATATGCAATCTTACCCTGCTGAAATACCCTCATAGAATTTGTAATGTTTTGAATGGTTTTAATGGAAATCTGTGGGTCTCTACGGGTAATATGTGGCCTTTTATTGGTGGCATGTTATACCATTAAGGACCAGTGGTAATGGTTTTACTGGTTACCTGATGGCTTGTAATGATATTAGTTGACGAAACCATTAGAATTTCTGAAATGTTTTTTCTTCAGCAGGGTACACTTACCAGGCTGTCTGATAGTGAAACAATTAATATCACTGATTTGCTAGGCCAGTGCACAGAGCAGACAATTAATACGTGTTGCTGTTTACAATAAGGAACCTTCCAAAAGTATATAATCTAGTATAAATTTCATTTTACATCTACTCATATTGAATCACATCCATCCATCCATTTCCTGTACTGCTTATCCTACAAAGGGCCGTGGGAACCTGGAGACTATCCTAGGGAAC
>JAOUWY010000071.1:26215919-26231456 GCA_025728095.1 Prietella phreatophila
TGCCCGATGCTTCCTGGGATAGGCTCCAGGTTCCCCGTGACCCTGAAAAGGAGTAAGCGGTAGAAGATGGATGGATACTTCACTGTACTGGCTACAGATACTGTCACACACTTAAAAAAGCCTGTCACTATGCCACTGAACTTAATTTCTTTCGTCTTTCATGTGTAATCCACAATGTTTTAAATGACACACATAACTTTACTCATCCTATTGCTTATAGAAGTCCTTTATAAAAATGTTATCTTGAAAATAAGTTCAAATGAGAAGAACTCTAAATGGTCAGGTATGCAGAACATACAGAAAAGAGTCCATCTGCAAGCACACACCCACTGGCGCTGTGCTGTTAGGTGACATGTTTGATTAGAATGGTCGGTCGAGCCCAGTATTATTTTCTCCTGGCTGGAACATGTAGGGTCTGATGGGGTCAGTGTGGATCTGTCTAAACTGTCAGTGCAATATGAATGGTAGCCTGTGTTTTGCGGCTGACTTCGCATTAACCCTGTTGACATCTGACTGCAGCGTATTCATTGACTTTAATAGAGGCTTGTTTAACACATGAATTCCCGCCACGAGCCTCACTTTTCCCGCCATTCACCGCAACCACCATGGTAACAAACGCACTCAACCACTTGCGACGGATGAATCCGGTGTTTCTACTATAAAGTGAAATTTCTCTCCTGGAGAAAACATGCTAATCACTGCTCATTGTTCGAATATGTGCACAGAGTGTGGGCAAAGCTTTGATTTTAATTACAGTGCTGTGGAATCACGCAGAGGAGATAATGGCGCATCGTGCTAAAGGCATTCAGACCTGTGGCTAATGGAGTTTAGATTTTCCTCCTCTCAGGCCGATTGAGCACTATTGTAAGTAGTTAGTTACAACGATCTCCATCTTACATATATGATTGAAAAGGTGTGCAGGGGTGTGTGTGCGTAGGGGGGCTGAAGCCTACATATCCTACAGTTCACATGCATTATTGTACTAACAGCCCATTTTAACTCATGCTCATTTTTATTAATTTAACATTGGCCTCATTGCTCTAGGATGATTACTGCATATTGCGGAGGTGGTTCTCCTGTAGTCAAAGATGTTTGTGCAATCTTTTTCACAGTTGTGTATCCTTTAAATCGATAGTTTTATTGGTTTATATCAAATAGATGTCATTTAGACAGAAATGTAAAATTTCCCAAACTCAGCCAGGTGCTCCCTGATTTGAACTGAACCTATTTACAAGTGCAGTGGGTCCCTATACTGAACCATATCTAAATGGTCGTCAGTGATGTAAATTAATTACTCCACTTACTTGGACTCTTATTGACTGCTGGTGGTCAAAGTTTGCAAAACTGACTGCTTGTTAGCCACAAAAACAAATATTGCACTTATGCAGTGACGTGTTTTGCATCAAACAATCAATACTCTCTCCAGGTTACTATTAACAATTCAAAACTTTTCTACTAATGACATGTTTCTCATAACTGAATATTGAAAATAATGATGGTTGAGCAGTCTTCATGCTCAACTCATAAATGAAAACCCACAGTAAAAAAAAAAAAAAAAATCTATGCTGACATGTCAAATGTGTTTTCGTTTAAAGGTTTAAAAATTACATAGTTATGGATATATGACAGTATGGTATAGTCTGCTTCATACAAAGTGTGTAAAATGTCAAATTAAATGCAAAATACAAATATTTATAAATCCCTTATTAAATGTTCGTCTTGGCAGTTTTGAGGAACAAGGTTTTAAGGCGAAATTCTTAGTTATGACCTTGTAGTGAACTCTTAGTGATGGGATTCTTTGCGAATATGGACCCTGGTTATTAGCACCAAACATTTGTTCTAGGGTCATTTTACTCTGTGTGTGTGTGTGTGTGTGTATACAGTAAGATGAAGTCATTACTGTGAGTGTTGTGCCACAGCTTGTCCAGACAAGATCACCACCTTTGCGGGCCCCTCAATCCCTCCTTTACTTTCTGTCTGTCACTTGTTCTCTCTTTCCCTGTAACTCAAAGCTTTTTTACTCCAAAATGTTATTTTCAACTTTGTGCTCTCTTGCCCTTCAGTAGGTCTCTTGTCCTCTCCTCCACCTGCACACTAACACAGAAATGATCCAGCCCACACACGTCCATGCATGACACTTTTCCACTTTTTTTATATTGTCCCTGCCCACAGAGTTGGAACACACACACACAGATCCATACACACTTCACCTTCGCCGCTCACTCTCCCTCGCGCTGAGGTGAGGCTCGAGTGCAATTCAGCAGCCTCTTGCCATCCCTTCATATTTTATATTTCATCTCATCCCTCTGTTCGCCCACCCGTCCTCCTACTCACAGTTTCTCTTTTGTCTTTCACTTTCACTCTTTCTCTCACTTGAGTGACAACCCAAGAGAGCTACACAGGCCAATTACTTTTCTGGAGTCTTGGTGAGGGTCTAATGTAAAGTACAGGTACCTTCTGCTGACAACCACTGGCAAAATGTCATTGTAGAATGGAGTAAAGCTGTAAGAGTTTAGTGTGTGTTTGTGTGTGTGTGTGCGTGCGCATGCAACTACTGTTATGAGAAAATGAGCAAAGGTTATAAACAGGTTGTTTTTTTTTTTGTTGTTGTTTTTTTTTTTTACACAAATTCCTTCCAGTATTTTGAAGTGATTAAGTTTGACCACCTCTGTGTGTCTTCACCAAAGTAGTAATATCTGACAGCAGAGTATAGGTATGAAAATGGGTTTTTGCAGTTGGCCAGCAGTGGCAGCAGCTGTCTACAGAGAAGAGCTATTCTTCACTAGGAGAGAGAGGGGGAGAGGGAGACAGGGTACACAACTGTAAAAACACAAACCTGAACAAACAGCAGAGCCATTCACTGAACTCAAGTTGCTTTACAAGGCCAGAGATGTGTGTCGGTGTGTATACCGTACATACACCAATAAAACTGTGTTGTGTTATACTGATATCTATAATATTCTGATATTTATGAGTGACTTGCCATATCCTTTACAGTGTGTGTGTGTGTGTGTGTGTGTGTGTGTGTGTGTGTGCATGCTCAAGTGTTAGCCTGCACTGCATGAGAGTTGGCTCTCCCCATGTTCTCAGAGGCCGAGGGGGAGCTGCAAGCAGATGGCACTGGCAGACTGTTACTCTTAGAGAGAAAAACAATAGGAACAACAGAAAAGATGGAGAAAAGGTTTCAGTTAGACACCACTGACAGCAGATTAGAAATGCGCCACTTGGGCACTTGTTCTCTATGACTGGACTGGACATACCATGCTCTCACTACACCATATTTTTTGTAAGCTACAGCAATTTTGTTTTTTTATGTTGATATCAACCTGATTATGTTTTCAGATATGTTGCATGTAAACACAAAAAAGGTTCAAGGATAAAATGACAAAGGATTTGATTTACAAATATCCAAAAGGGAAAAGCATTAAAGACGTGCTGGCATTTGTTCAGCAGTCATAACCCTGCGCCAGGATGGAGCATGTTTGGCAGCCAGAGCATAGCTCGGCAAACATAGGGGAGTTAAAAAAGCGACAATGATCGGATGAGGAATGAAAAAGGAAAGGGTGACATCATTTTGGAGAGGAGGAGGAGAACGAGGACCAACTCTTATTTTGTGTTAATGTGTGTTTATTCAAGCATGAGTCCATATAAAAGCGTCAAGGTGCTCTTTCAAATGGATGTGGACACATGCAGGCAGCATCCACTAGATGGACCAACATGATATCACATAACTTCTCTGTAGCTGTTCCATCACCTGCAGAATGACAAGGAAATGGCAAGGTCATGTGGGTTTGCATGTCTGTGTTTGAGGGGACACAAAAGTGTGTGTCTGGGGGAGTGGTCAGAGTTAATACACATCCCATCCTCATATAAGAGACACTATTGACACACATCTCCAACTTACACACACACACACACACACACCACACAGAGCTTACACTATAAATTAAGTTCTGAGTGAGAGAGCGAGAGCAAAGGAGGAGGAGAGAAAAGGATGCTCATAGCAGGTGCCAAATACTGAGAGAGACAAGAGCGAGAAAATCAGACGGAGAGTGAGGATGGAGCAGAGCTCACACTGAACATTCAGCCACAGGTTTTCATACAGTCGATCTCTGGTGAGTAACTCTTCTGTAATTCTTCTAGAATTGTACTCCTTAAAGAATTCTGATAAATCTGTGGAGCAATCAAGATATTTATTTAGAATAAAAGATTATTGGACAGTTTTGAATAACTAATAATTTTTTCCCCAGTATTTCTTCATCTTATCCACAATATAATTACTTATTGTTAGTATATAATAAACTACTGCATTACTATATATTTTGTAACCTTTTTTTATGTTATTATAGCTGAAGCTACAGGTGCATCTGTTTACAAATGCCATGCCATGCCAAGGCATCAACTAGAAATTACACTAAAGTACTACTAAATTACATTTCTACGCTTGTGTATGTAAATCTTTCCTGTTTTTCTAAAGTTCACAGTATTTTTCTATGTTTTAACAAAAAAATCTCTTTTCATGTGAGCCCTAGACAAGAAGACAGCACAGTAGTTACCACCAGCAACATTCAGTCACAGGACATAAGAAATAACATTCATAACATCACTGTGAAACAATTCAATCAGGAACAGTCATACTGAAACCATTTCCTTATCAAAATAAATAAATAAAAAGGTAAAAAATCTGACTACAAGATGAGTTCTAGATGTTTCTGTAAGTTTCCATCGGAATGTGATGGGGTGCTGCAACTAAACATTTAAAATTAATTGAAATGTATTGCATTCCTTTAGGTTTGTAATAGTCTGTGTGTTTGGGTTCGTGTGTCTCCGCTGCATGATGCTGTGCTCTGCTGTTCTGGCAGTGCTGCTCCTGCTGGCACCGCTGAAACCCAGCCACAGCCGAAGCCTGCACACCCCAGACCGGGCAATGCAGGTAGTCAGACTCACTCACTCATCTCTGCTGGCCATGAGATATAGAGGAACATTAAAGCATAATTAGAACCAGCATGCTGTCTGGCCATTTTAGACGTCTAAGACCATTGCTTACTAGTTCGCAATTGGAATCATGACATAAAAAAACTGTTTCCTTCCTGTTCCCTACTAAAGGTCATCGAGCAGTTCCTTGAGCATTACAATGACCTTTTGACCCTAGATGACCTGGATAATCTCACAAGTGACCAATCAGAAGAGCCGGTACAGGTCTTTAATTCTGGCATAAAAGTTGCCGAAAATCCCAAATGGATTGACATACCTGTGCAGAATGAAAACTCCTGGGTCCGTCTCCTCAAGGGAGCTCTGGCCAATAAAAAGCGAGCTTTGTCAGACCGGTCTCGGAGGGGTTGGAACCGAGGTTGCTTTGGCCTAAAGCTAGACAGAATCGGATCTATGAGCGGCCTCGGCTGCTAATGTCAGACAGGGACAGAGCAATCTGAACGTCGAGTAGATGTTCCTCATAGTGACAGTCTACAGTCAGTTTCTCTCATCTATATGGTGATGATCTCTTACAGTTTCTTTCGCTACATTTTCACAGGTGATATGTTGTCATACTGTTTTGTAAATTGTTTATTATAAAGTGATGTAACATTTTAGTGATTCTAGTTCTTTCTATACTGTGATGGTAGAGGAGTGAAAATATGTTTTGTGTACTTTTTTATGTATCATTCGATAATACACAGATTGTATTAGATCATGGTGAATCATGGGACTATATTTCACACTCAAATATATTATATATTGGACTACCTATGAACTGTATTTCAGACTGTTTTGAAGGATATGCATGTGCAAAACTAACACTGTTCAACTTTATGTTTGTGTATATTTGGCATGAATAAAATGTTTCAATGTTTTAAGGATCTGTGTTGTTCATTGTATTAAACTCTGTTTATGCATCACTGGAAAGAGCAGTGAAACTTTTAACAGCTCTAAACATGTCCTCTCTTTGCTGTTTCTATGCCCACACTGTAGCTAAAAGGGAAATTTCTCCAGCTCTGTTTCATGCTACTCTGACTCCATCGCAATGTGACAATCTGTGCCCATGTATCTAGTCACCTATTTCTGCCTTATGTTTATGCTAATAATAAATTTACTAGGGGGTGCCAGAAAATGCTTCTACTCCACTGAAATTATGAGAGAAAGATGGATATATTTTGGCGTAACTAGCACAATTTTTCCTGCAAAGCCACACTAATTTAGCCTTTAGACCAAAAAGACTGGAATTCAGACCACATCATACCATAATGAGCTGTTCATTCCATACTAATGTGCATCAGTGATGTATTTCACGCTACACATATTTTTTAGTGCTGATATACCACAAGCACTGTTTTTCTCATTGGATACCACGTAAGAAAGATTGCCTTTTTCGTTTCTTGCCAGTAATTCTTTTCACTGTGCATGTTTGTGTAGGCACAAGGATTATAGATATATTCATCTCTGTTAAATCCTTTACATATCAGCACTAAATGTCACCCAGGCTCAGTCCTGTTGTATGGCATGAATATATTTTTTTTCAGTCAGTCTGTGTAAAACTGCATTAAGTATCCAGTCACGTCAGATCCTCTCTCCATACCCCAGGCATGCCTGCTTTTTTGATACGTTTAGCAATCTCATGTAAGGAGATTCTAGGCGAGTGAGACTTGACTATTAACTTCACTGCTCAATAAATTGTTAGCTGAAATATAAATATGAAATTATTTCTTTACTTTCTTTCTTTAATGAAATAATTAATCAGCATTGGTAACGATTTGTTCCTTATCTCCACTACTTTTCTTCACTCCCAAGCATGTCACAATTACCTTGTAAAATCACAAGTGAAATGGAATTAAGATTTGCTATAATTTAAACTGACATCTCATTTTATTTTTTCAGTTTGTTGTTTGAAACCTTTAACTTGATCGAATGACAAAATGCAAGTGAATATTTAACTGTGTAAATAGCCAGTAAGCCCGTTAACTACAACACTGCTATTAAAACCAGACCCTAATATGCGGACAGACTACTGAAATGCTCAGCCTGTCTTTAATGATATTGCACTACTGTACATTTTCCTCAGCTCCAGAAGTCTGATATTTTAAGTCTTTGTTAAGACACCATAATCACGAAGTAGCTCAAACAACTGCACCAGTTAAATAAGATGCAAGTGTTCACAGTGATATTGAGCTTTAATTGTGATATACCAATTACAAACATCACATCATCTTGAAGCAATAAAGGGGAGCAAATGTGATTAACCATAAGTTCAGCAGAGTTACAGTAATTAAATACCTGTCAGTGGAGAGGTGTATGATTTCTTCCCCTGTAAAACTGCTGTTGTGACTTTAATTAAGTCCATTAAAATAAAATCACTGGAATGTCTGGGTACAAGAGTAGTGAAGCTGCAACAAACGGTGTACCCTTACTTATTTCTAATTAAATTATGAAAAATATAGTATATTTAAAATAAAAATACACTTTCTTATCCTACACAGGGTCACAGGGATCCTGAGGCCTATCCCAGTGGACTCAGAGCACAAGGCGTGGGACACCCTGGGTGGGGTGCCAACCCAATGCAGGGCGCAATTGCACACACATTCACACACTGCGGACAATTTGGAAATGCCAGTCAGCCTAACAACACATATCTTTGGACTGGTGGAGAAAACTGGACTACCTAGAGGAAATCCCTGCACACAAAGCAGAGGGAATCAAAACCCCAACCTTAGAGGTGCGAGGAAAATGTGCTAAACCACTAAACCACTGTGACCTCCTCTTATAGTTCCATTTGCTACATAAACAGAAATTTAGTGCTTAGGTAGTTTACCATCATTTCCCATTCTCTTGCTCTGTACACTACTGTGGCGTGGTTAACTTTCAAATGACTTAAATCTGTTTAAATGAAGCACGTAACTTTTTCATTAAAAGCTTTTGTGAGATTGACTCTGCATTGTCTTAAAACTTCAACCAAACTAGAGACCATCTTTGAGCTATTATCTAAATGTTCTATCATACTTTTGATGAATATATTTTTGCCATAAGAAAGTTCTGGAAGGTCTGTAGTTCTCTCCTTGTGTAATTTAAATCGAGATATTTCACATTATTAAAAACCTAAATGCAGATTCGCTTACCATTAGGTGGCACAATTTCTAAATTTCAAAACTGCTCCAAACCTGTCTGGTCTGCTCTGGGTACACTTTAACCACAGCAAGGCACTGAACTCTGAGCTCTCGTTCCACATAATATAGATAACAAACACACAGCTTCAGAACTAACAGTTAATCGATAACACACTCAAATACACAGGCTGGACTAGAGACATATTTCAAATGACAAGTCATTAATAAAGACTTGGCTGCAATATCACTGAAATATAACTTGAAAGGCAACTTCCTGTTGAAAAAAAAAATGGGTAAACCTATGAAATCTCATCTGACATATGCACTGAGTGACTTATAATTTAAAGCATGTCTGATTTCACTGAACCCGTTTGCTTCAGTTGTCAGTGAGCAAGTTGCCTGCTTCCAAACACTCCACAGGAGCAGATATAAAGGGTGTGGGGTTGGCCTTTGGGTATTATTTTTAGCTTGCCCCTCTCCAGCACATTCTGCATAGAAGAGGGAAGGGGGGAACGAGAACATACAAAATGCACAGGAACATACACAGGCAAAGCTCATACCACAAAGTGATGCAAATTATATGTACTACACATGAAATACATGTACTCATAAGGTGTATTTCATTAATGCTTGCTATAAAGAGTTCAAATCTGCTCTACTGGAAATAGATCATTGCTCAAGCTGCAGTAGGCCTAATATTTTTCAGAAGGGTAGATATGTATGAATTGAGTGGGTGTTAGTTCATTTACATATAAGCTTTTCAAATTATTCTGAGTCCTGGAGCTAAAATGCTAATGTGAAAGCATATGTAACCACATGCAGATTGTATGATTATTGTCCTAGATGCAAACTTATGTTTCCCTTTTATAGATGTTCCATACAAACTGGTCGTGTAATATATGTTGAGGTCTCCAATAAATGTGTAGGTGTATGGTTGTCTTAAGCTGAAACCCTTGGTCAACCAGGACTTACTAAATGCTTTACGAATGCATAAAAAATTCTCACAGTATAGCATCTCACTTTGATCTGTCCCTGCAAATCTGGAAATAATGAATGCTGCTAATGCATTAATTGCAGAGCTGTCTCAGTAAGGAAGCTAATCAAAAGAGTACAGTAGCATTTGTTGATTGTCATTTCTTTCCGATTTGAAAAGAATATATATTTTAAATGCTCCTTTTTGTGTTTTCCACAATAGTGTCAGCTCATTAAAAAAGGATGTTCAAAATGAAGATTTACTATATGGTATTTGTGAGGGTTGATTGAATGAAACGTGACATGTAAACAAAGATCTCATTCTTTCATTGAGGGCTTGCATCCATTGTGTCTGATGAATGCTATCAGATTCAATATTCTCATTATGAACTTGTATATGACTAATCTGGAGTTAAAATAATGATGAGGCAGTGCAATGGCCAGTAGCATTAGATTAAGTGCAACCTAGACCTTACTAACTAGTCTCCTATTTAACATCATACATGTTGAGTATGGCCTTTTACTGATCTGTGACCTTAAGATCACTGAGTGAAACCAAACGGCAGAGGGTTTACAGTGGAGGTCTTGTCAGCACAAACATGTAAGCATAGCAACTTCAGACAACACATTGCAGACAGACTAACAATTTCTGCAGGACTTAATTGAACTTTAACTTAAAGAACTGTTTTTTTTAATGAATTTTTAATTCATTGAATTAATCCTTTTTACAGCCAATGTGCTGATCTATCATCTAGTTCCTTAAAGGAGACATACCATTATCACAATGTTCAATTGTACAAAAGATTTAATACATTTTATATTAACACATTAGCACAGACAAATTAGGATCAGATTTGCTTTGGCTTTGATGATTGTATCATATTTCTATAAATGATTCTCCTATTCATAAATCTTATACATGAACTGCATGCAGCAGACACATGCATACACTCCACTGCATGTTCACTGGTAGGAGGCTCACCAGGGCAGAACAGTGTGAGCCTCCACATACACTCACAGGGTCGGGGTCAGGGATGGAGACATGCAAGTGAAGGAGCGATGGCTGATTAAAAGTGAAGGGTCATGGTCTTTCTGGTAAATGTCACCCACTCAGGACGAGAGTGATTTGATCCCTTGCTCCGGCTCTCTTTCACTGTCTGCCTGAGGCTTGTGAGAAGGTCAAAGTTGGACAAGCAAGCTCACTTCAAATTGCTCTCTCTGAAGACTGATCTGATGTGACCAATAAGACTTGTTTCCTTTTTAGATTCTTTAGATATCCTTTCATATAGTTCTAAAAAAAAAAACCAAAAAACTAAAAACAACAACAACAAAAAAAAAAACCCAACAGAACTAAGAATACTGTTTTGGGTAATGTAAAAAAAGGTCTTATTTATAAGGCTTTACAATTCTTTATCCTTTGCTGGATGTTCTACTGAAATCAATGAATTCATTCCAGTATGTTGAACTGAAATTAAGTAGACCTACATCCTCAGAATTAACTGAGATTTAAATGCGTCTTATATTAATTCTAGTAATTATAGTTATTCGAGTCTAGATGCATACTAGATGTGATTTTATGTCTCTTTGGAACATCAAGGTCTGATGATTTCCAGCTTATTAGCACTGGAGATGGGTATTTCTGCGCCACAACGTAACCTTGATATTAATAAGGGGCGGGGCGAATTAGGGCGTAAAAGTCAGGGGGCGTGGTTACAGCCGCCACGCCAGAAATAAAACAGGGCCAGTTGTGACCTTTGTCTTCACTCACACCGTGGCAGCGACAGACACAGGCCTCGCTCACAGACGGTAAAGGACGCTCCCGCCTGCTCCGCAATAAGTCTAAACTACTTGTTAATCTAAACTGCAAATTTTAAACTGTTTTATTTGCTTTTTGACGCATGAAATAACCTAGCTGAGAGAAGAAGCCTGTAGGCTGTAATAATAACTTTTCACTAATGTTTGAACAGTTATCTAATAGTTACAGTTTTCCCCCTCCTTCGCTTATCAACACTTTGCTTTTAGATGAACTTAACGTTTATTCTCATGTGTATATTAACTTTTTCGCCGTGGTGAATATGCCTTTGTGCTCCACGCCTCCTCACGGTGCAATAGAATTATACTTTTTAATTTCGACCTCGGTTTGCTGTAGCTGCCGTGTGAATGAATTTCACCGAAAGTCGCCTACCAGAGTGTCCCAGCAGTTCATCATGGATTCAACTTGTAGCCTACTTTTGTACACTCGACATGCTGTTAACGCAATACAATTGTCCATGTCAGATTGTTGGTCTCTAATGCGTGAATTGCCCTTTCCTTTCAGAGGACAAGACCAAAGCAGACAAAATGGTTAAAGTCGGCATCAATGGGTAAGACCTCTGACCCGTACTTCACATGTAGGCCTATGGCAGGATAGAGAGAAAACGGTGTCTGGAAACTGAATGGGGTTTAAAAAAATGATTCATAACTTGGGTTGTTTTATTTCACTTATCTACCTTTTTGAGCTGATGGGTGTGATCTTGTGCTGATTTTGTGGCTATAGCTGCATTTTAAGTGTTGATGATGGCTTTGGCTGGTTTACTTTACTCTATAGAAGGAACTTATTCCAGTCTGCCAGTCCTGCACGTGTGGGGTTTTTTTGTATAGTCCCTGTAGCATTGCACTGAAGTCAACTTCTGTTTTTGTTTGTTTTTCTACTGTCATAAAGTGATCTATTGGACCTGTTTTGATAGCTTTCAGGTGATGTCTGGGAGCAGATTGCAATACCCAGTGGCTATTTTTAATTAATTAATTAAATTTTTTTAAGCAACTTGTTTGCGGTGTGAACCTTGTCGCCAGTGTGATGAGTAATGGCAAAGCTCATCACACTGTGCACACAACCCGTCTTTGTTTGCTGAGGGTCAATATGCCTCTATACCCTCCTGTGTAAGACATGCCATGCTGAGTGTGGACGTGCATGACTGGCATATAACAGGACTCTCTGAAGTAGCAGCTGCTCTGTGCTGAATGCAGTAAGCTTGGCGTATGATGAGGAAATCTGAGCCCTCAACATAGCTCACAGGTCACTGCTGTGTTCTTGTACAGTAAAGCCTAACCAACAAGGCACCCAACTTAATCTTGGGATGGCCTTTTGAGAGCTGCTGGGTGTCATAAGAATGAACTGGACAGACTTGAGCACAATGAGGCCTGCTGTTGCTTCTATGTTCAAGTGGCTTTAAAGTTGTGTTCAGAGACTTGTCTGAGATCTAGGTTCTTCCTAGATGAACATGTGCTGCTAACTTCGTTTCCCTAATTGGCTGACTCATTCCAGTGTTAAACTGTAACTAGATGTGTAGCAAAGGTTTCCCTCCTACTTCTTTAGGACGGGAACTTAATCTTTAGTCCAGTGTTTTATCAATTGCTGGTGACATCAGGCAAATGCAATTCAAGGTATTTACAGGCTGCATGCTGCCTGTAATCTTATCAGTCACTGACTTGGTACTCAGCCCTGGCTGAGTGACATGGGGACTGTAAGTTCATTTATTCACCTATGGTGTTTGCTCATAGTTTGCTTGGAAGTCTCTCTGAATTGACTGTCCTTAAGTGTCTAATTCTAGTTTCAAATACAAGAAACAAAGCTCCACTACAACTTAAATCGGAGTTCTGTTGTCCTAAGACTACTTGTGACCTTTTAGTAAAGCGATATGAAAGGCTAGATACCACAGGTACAGCACAGTACGGGGGTCTGGTGGCTGCGGTGATGGTATTGTCATTGCGCCTGACTGTGGAATGCTTCTGCCATCTAGTGGTATGCAGAATATCTGCAGTTTCTCATTGGATGTTGCGCCCTTGGATGTTGGGAAATGCCATTTCAATTTAGCTGGTTTAAATCTTTTGGGAGTCCTCGGAACCCCTATAGCATCCAGATGCAATGCAAACTTGATTATTATTATTTTTTAAATATTTTTTTAAATATATGGGTGATTGCCAACTGACTGTCAGCTGCACTCCATGCAAGATAATCACCTAACCATGTATAGCTTGGTTAAAAATGGAACTTGAAAGTGGATTTTGTCACTGTGGTTACTGATTATGAAGAGCTTTTTGAAAATGACTGTAGGGTTGGCCTACCTGTGAGACACCAAGTATTGATGCAATAACGAAGCACATTATTGTGGCCACTGTTAACAAGATTTTATGTGGGTAAAGCATGTTGCAGTACTGGAGTTTAAAGACTTGAGTGATCCTACTGTCAGTCCAAGTGTAAATATTTTAGTACTGCAACACATGGAGTGCTTTTTTAGAATGAAGACTAGGCATATGCATAAGGGTTGGCTTCAGGTGAACAGTCCTTCCCATGTGCTGTGCTCTGGTTCCTATGTCCTACTGCACAAATGAACAAGATGTTTGAAAAATTTTTCAAACTTTGTCCAATAACCCAGCAAAGCCACATTCTCTTCAGTACTCATTGTGCAATGAGTACAAATGGCAAACCCTGAGTACACTTGACTTCATTTCAGATTTGGACGTATTGGGCGCCTTGTGACCCGTGCTGCTGTCACCTCCAAAAAGGTTGAAGTTGTGGCCATCAATGACCCCTTCATTGATCTGGATTACATGGTGAGTTTGTATTCAGTCTTTCTTACCAAAGTTGTAATGTTCCACTTCTCCCTTGTCCTCAGTTATGGGTTTTTGTCCCTTTTTTTTTTTTTTTTTTTTTTAAAATGACAAAACTGTGCAGGTGTACATGTTCCAGTATGACTCCACCCATGGAAGGTTCAAGGGAGAGGTCAAGGCTGAGGGTGGCAAACTGGTCATTGATGGACATGCTATCACAGTTTTCAGCGAGTGAGTTTTACTTGCATTTTAGTCAATATGCATAAAGAATTCTGCACTTTGACACTTCTTCACTTTAGTCCTTATCCTTCCAGGAGGGACCCAACTAACATTAAGTGGGGTGATGCTGGTGCTGAGTATGTTGTGGAATCCACTGGTGTGTTCACCACCAATGAGAAGGCCTCTGTAAGTAAATGTGTACTCTGACTCCAACCTGAACCTGTATGTTCTTAAATACAAGCCCTAGTGTAATGTAGATGATGCAATTCCTGTGGCTGATCCATGTACTTGGATTTCTCCTTAGGCTCACTTGAAAGGTGGTGCCAAGAGAGTCATCATCTCTGCCCCCAGTGCTGATGCCCCAATGTTTGTCATGGGGGTCAACCATGAGAAATATGACAAATCCCTTAAAGTAGTCAGGTAAAGATGCTGATGCAGCAAGTAGGTCATGCTGTTATCAGGTGTGGTTACTGCCCACAGCTTGGTTAAAGCATGTGTCTCTACATGAGTATTGTCTTAAATGCTTGAACTGAGTTGAGTGGCATGTTTTCTTTATCTCCATAGCAATGCTTCTTGCACTACCAACTGCCTGGCCCCCCTGGCCAAAGTCATCAATGATAACTTTGTCATCATTGAGGGCCTTATGGTAAGTGAGTAGGGGATTTGAGTACTCCAAAGTTTACTTTTATCAAAACAACCATATGGCAGCTCGTCCTTTATCCTACCCTGCACCTACCTACCCCATATCTGCTTAAAAATGAATTTATTTCAAATCCCTTTTGTTTTGATGTGAATTAATTCCCCCTTTTTAGAGCACTGTCCATGCCATCACAGCAACCCAAAAGACTGTTGATGGTCCTTCTGGTAAACTGTGGCGAGATGGCCGTGGTGCCAGCCAGAACATTATCCCAGCCTCTACTGGTGCTGCCAAGGCTGTGGGAAAAGTCATTCCTGAGCTTAACGGGTCAGTTCCACTATACCATTTGTTCCAAATTCAGGATAACAGTTTAGTCCTCGGCATTTATTTTTTTCATAAAAAGGTACTGTTTCTCTTTCAATTCTGAGATCTTGTATAATAAGAGGAAAAATCTTGCATTTAACCAATTTGGTTAATGACACTTAATCTGACCCCTCCCCCCAAGCACCTCAAATGTGAGGTTGAGATTTTCTACAGTTGCTTTTTTGAGGTTCTAACCCTCTTTGTTTCAGCAAGCTGACTGGTATGGCTTTCCGTGTCCCAACTCCCAATGTGTCAGTGGTTGACTTGACTGTCCGTTTGGAGAAGCCTGTGAGTAAATGACTGCCTGTTGAATTCATTTGTCCTTTTGACTGCTTATTTTTCCCTTCCTTGGGATATTTGTATATAAATATTTATTAAAAGAGGAAATTAACTTAATTCTTTTCCTTTGCTTTTCAGGCCAAATATGATGACATTAAGAAGGTGGTTAAGGCTGCAGCTGAGGGGCCCATGAAGGGTATTCTGGGGTACACAGAACACCAGGTAGGTGCCACATAGCATCAAGGTGAATTACATCATCCCTCCAGACTTTTATGCATCAACATACAGTTCTTCATTATGGTACCATATACAGTTTTGGGAGGGTATACAATTTTGCATAATAACCCTGTCTAGTCTGTCGAACCAAAGGTGAGTATTGCTTTG
>JAOUWY010000071.1:26291188-26311071 GCA_025728095.1 Prietella phreatophila
CAGACCATAACACACTCTGCCACATTGTTTGGGGTGATTTTAGTCGGGCTTGGATGTTTTTTTGTGAGAAAGTGCTTTTAGGCTCTGGACAGTGTTCTCAGGATAGGTTCTAGATAGTGTTCTCGGGATAGATTCTAGATAGTGTTCTCAGGATAGGTTCCAGATAGTATTCCTGGGATAGGCTCTGGATAGTGTTCTCAGGATAGGTTCTAGATAGTGTTCTTGGGATAGATTATAAATAGTGTTCTCGGGATAGGTTCCAGATAGTGTTTGCAGGATAGGTTCCTGATAACGTTCCTTGGTTAGGCTCCAGATAGTGTTCTCAGGATAGGCCCCGGATAGTGTTCCTGGGATAGACTTTCAGATAGTGTTACTGGGATAGGCTTAGAATAGGTGTTTGGGTAATTGCTGTGGTAAGCCAGTTATATAAGTTGTTTAAATAATTTTATAGCCTACATTATATATTTTCTGTATACAATTCGAAATATAACTATAAAATTGTGATATTCTCAGAAAAAGAAGCAGAAGGGGCGTCTAGTCTCTACATTTGGTAAAGGATCTGCAAACACAAACTCTAGAGGAGCTCCAATTCAGATGCTGTTCAAGCAGGGATCACCTGAAAAGACTCCCATGCAGGAGGTACAAAACTTCCTCTCACTTTTTTTTAAACATATAATGGTTTACATTACTTTATGCTGATATGATAAAATCTGGAGACTGAAATTTTTTTTTTCCAGTGAGCTTCTGCTCACAACACATGAGCACCGGCCTACAAACACCAGTGACCATACAAAATAAAATAATTGCACTCATCCGTTTATTAAATAACCGAAGCTCTTTTAACTGAATGAAGTTAATTAACAGTTTCAACTCTTCAAGTTATAACTAACATGTTTAATTAAAACATTTTGAAAATATTTTTGTTTATAACACTTTATGGGAACATAAGCGATAATGCATACTGATGAGCATCCATTCACATACTGATGAAGATGTGATGGTTTATTAAAGCAATATATTTGATCATTGAGCCCAGTGTTCCTGGGATAAGCTCTGGATCCACCACAACCCTGATCAGGATAAAGTGCTTACTTAAGACAAATGGATCATGTATTTGACGTTATTGACATATATGATGTAGTTCACATTGCCTGCAATTTTAAATTCTCTCTTTCCTTGTGTGCTTTCTGTTTGCTTATGTCAGGAGCGAGCCAGTGTTGGTGTAAGTCAGTCACAGGCGGAGGTGTTGAAACAAACTCTGCAGACGTTTGCCACGCATAATGAGCTCAACTGGTGGGGAGAAGGAGACAAAGCTGTTGTCTTGGAGAACAGCTGGACTGATATAGTGCACTCTCACAAAGTACACTATTCACAGATTCTAGGATACTTATGACAAATAGTTGAGAGAGAGAATAAGCAATAAATAGACAGAAAAGGCAATGGAGTATATGACGAACAGGGGAGTAGGTGGAGGGAGAAGAGCAGACAGTGTAGGCTTGGATGGAAAAATGAGGGAGAGAACTGGAAAAAGATGTTAGCATTGAGAAATGGAATAAAACATGTAGAAAATCTTTTGGAAATAAAATATTTTTATTTAACTGAAATTATTCTCTTTACAGTCAATGCCAAGAACCCAGAGGTACCAGCAGGAGGCACTATGGGAACTCATCCACACTGAGTTCATTTACATCAACAAACTCACCATCATCACTGATGTAAGACGCTAACAAGTTACTACGGAAACTACAGTTATGAAGAACTCTTTTTCATGATATTTGATTGGATTAAGAATAATTTCATAGTGTAATGAGCATTATTTCATCTCAAATACTATTTTCTATTAACATATTCTACAGTAAGACTCTCTTGCACATCTTGCTATTTCATTTATTTTGTGATGTACTGAATTAAATTGGCTATATTATTCTGCATTTCTCTTGGAGTTTATGTATAAACTTAGTTTAATCAACCATGTTTACATTTCACAGCTTGTTGATGCACTGGAGCATGTTCACCGACTGGGATTTCTCCATGAGGTTTGAACATTAACTTTAAGCTATGTGCCATGGTAAACTTATTGTCAAGAGACTAAAGCACATCACAGCCACATTTGGGCCAATTTGTCATCTTTGTGTCATAGTTCATGTCAGTTATTCTTAACACATTCTCTTTCATTTCATTCATTTTTAATGGAACATTCAGTTCTTGTTTGAGTAGGTACCAGAGTTGCACAGTGGAAACATAAGTAATAATTGTTTCTGCTGACAAGTTGGAAAACTGCATTAATCCGAGTGTGGTTCTGTGTAGGAGTTTAAAAGCAGCCCAGTGTAACAGCATAACCTTCGCTTAATTATGTCTCTCTTCCTTTCTTTCAGATTACCGCTGGCCAGCTCTTTGCTAACATGCCATCCATCCGTGATGCCCATAGGTGTTTCTGGCAAGAAGTGATGTACCCCATGTTGCAGAATGCCAGATTGACTGGCCAACCTTTTGACCCTTTAATGCTTGAGCCAGGATGTTTACAGGTATTTAACATAACCTGAACACCCCCTTACACCAGTAATATCTAAATAAGGCCCAATTTCTCTGCCATGCTTCTCAGGTTAACCTTACGTTGTTCTCATAGTTTGCTGAGCGTTTCTCTGCATATCTGGATTATTGTTGGGAGGAGGAGAGAAATATGGAGTTCACACGCAGACAGATGGAAATAAACCAACACTTTAACATTTTTCTTACGGTACTACAGTCCTATTATGCTTTTAGCATTCCATATTTTATTTACAGCCACACAAACCTGAATAATTAGACAATGAATGATTATATCAGATCTGAAGCACAGAGTAACACTACAGTGCTGTGCTCTGTTTTTGTGTATATCCCATACTAAATTCAGAAATTAAAACAAAATCTACGATAAAACAAAGGCAACCTGAGAAAACACAAAATACAGTTTTCAGTTTATTGAAGCAATAAAGTTATCCATTACCAACTGGGTCTTTGTGAAAATGTATTTGCCCCCGTAGATAATAATTCCCCAAACCTTGTAACTGCATTCATAATGGGGTTCAGCTGGACTAGACACAACCAGCCCCTGTGTTCAATCAAATCAACACTTATATAGAACTTTTTCAACAGCATGAAGTTGGTTAAAAGATCTTACCCTGTAACAAACCATGCCAAAGTTAAAAGAAATTCTAGAACTGATGAGGAAGAAGGTGATTGAAATACAACAGTCTTGGAAGGGTTACAAAGCTATTTCAAAGGCTCTGGGACTCCAAAGGACCACAGTGAGAGCCATTATCTCCAAATGGAAAAACTCAGCACAGTAGTGAATATTCCCAGAAGAGGCCGACCTTCCAAAATTCCTCCAAGAGCACAGCATCTACGCATCCAGCAAGTCATAAAAGAGCCAAAGACAATATCAAAGGACTTACATGCCTCTCTTGAATCAATAAAGGTCACTGTTCATGACGCCACTTTCAGAACGGCAAAATGGTATCCATGGGAGAGTGCTGATGGGAAAGCCACTGCTAACCCAGAAGAATATTAAGGCTCATCTGAATTTTGCCAAGACACACCTTGATGATAATAAAACCTTTTGGTAGAATGTTCTGTTAACTGATGAGTCAAAAGTGGAACTGTTTGGAAGACAGGACTTCTGTTACTTCTGGCATAAACCAAAAACACAATTCCACAAATTGAACATCATATCTATGGTCAAGCATGGTGGTGGAAATGTGATGGTGTGGGGATGCTTTGCTGCTTCAGGGCCTGGGCAACTTACTATAATTGAGGGAAACATGAATTCTGCTCTTTACCAGAAAATCCTAAAGTATAATATCAGGTCTTCATTCCATAAATTGAAGAATAGGCACAACTGGATTATGCAGCAAGACAATGATCCAAAGTGTAGGAGTAAGTCCAAGTCCTGGAATTTAGGGAGAGATTGATCTCCAGTTATCAGAAGTGTTTGTGTTTGGTTGCAGTTATTACTGCAAAAGGGGCACAACCAGATTTTAAGTTTAAGGGGGCAATAAGTGTTTCACATTGGTGATAGCTGTTGGGTAACCTTTTTTTTGTTTTTTTTTTTTTTTTTTTTGCTTCAATAAAATAAATAAATAAATAAGATGATGATGATTAGATTAGATTAGATAGATAGATAGATAGATAGATAGATAGATAGATAGATAGATAGATAGATAGATAGGGGAAATTCAAGAAAAAATAAAAACTGTATTGTGTGTTTTACTGAAGTTTCATTTGTTTTATGTTGTATTCTGTTTGAATATCTAAAACTAAAACCGAGTTAGGGTTAGGGCTACTTTTTCACAGCACTGGGTATATATAACTTATCAAAAAATTGTATATAATTTACTGATGTCATTTCTTGTAGACATGTTACAGTGCCATTCACTTAGCTTTCAAAATACAATATGGCATTCTGTAAAAACATGTACAAACATTACATCTTTAACAAAGATACACTTTAATGTATAGTTCATTAAAATGACTCACTTTTTTTGAGTCAAAGATGGTAAAACAAAATGTGCATTCTGTATTCCTGTGTATATTTTGTAATCCTGGGTTCTCTCATGCAGTGGGTGGAGACTCATCCCCAGTGTGGAAGAATGCGACTGGGCGACATGCAGGCAAAGCCCCACCAGAGGATCACAAAGTACCCCCTGCTTTTAAAGTCTATCCTGAAGGCAACACAGGACCAATATACACAGCAAACACTCAACCGCATGGTGAGACATCTGAATGGAGATCTATGACAATCATGTGTTAGAACTAGTGCATGTTTAAAGTTTTTGAACATGTGTATATTCTTACATTTTCCTATAGTTTAGGACAGAATAGTTATTACATAATGAAAAAAACAAAACAAATAAATAACAAATAAAGTGTTCTACCAAACACCTGTATCTTTACCGATCAGTCATAACATAAAAACCACTGAAATACCATTGATTATCATTGATAATGAGCCGTGGGCGCCCAAGACTAAGAACTGTGCCATCCATCCATTTTCCATACCGCTTATTCTACACAGGGTCAGGGTGGAGCCTGGAGCCTATCCCAGGGAACTTGGGGCACAAGGCAGGGAACACCCATCCAACCCATCACAGGGCACAATTGCACACACATTCATTCACAATCTACAGACAATTGTTGAAATGTCAATCGCATATTAATGCATGGGGGAGGAAACCAGAATGCCAGGAGGAAACATGAAAAATCTGTGCACACAGGGCAGAGGCAGGATTTAAACCCCAAAACCTGGAGGTTTGAGGCAAATGTGCTAACCACTAAGCCACTATGCCCCCTCTCAGAGATGTGCCATTATATTATCAATATCTTCTGACCAACCAGACGTTAGAAAAGAACTATAAAAATTGTTAAAAAGAACTATTTTGAGTAGAAGTGTGCATATGCCTGTTCTCTCTCCTTCCTTTAGATAAACAGTGTCAGTCAGTTTCTGGACAGCATCAATGACTACTTGCTCTTTAAGGATGATGAGCTGGCACTCATTGCCCTGTCTCAAAAGATAGAGGGATATGATTTACAGGGGATGAGTGAAGAAATAGACAAGGTAAATGAATAATTAGTGACCTTCATTATTGTTTATTTGAAAGCTTTCACTGACTGTAAGTGTTTATATCTCAGTACATGCAGGAATTTTGTTGCTTCGATTTAACTAGCCCTGTAAGGGACACGGAACCCAAAGTCATACGCAAGCTGTTAATGGGAGAGTCCCTGAAGGTTAGAGGGAGGAAGGACAGTAAGGTGAGAAACGTAATGAAATTTGCAAGTTGCTTATGACACAAAAGAGTAGGGAGTTCAGAAACAAATTAAGGCAACAATCATAATTCCATTTTTATTGACTAGACTTTATTATAATTAACTATTGTGTAAAAAAAAGCTTATTCATATTTGTAAACTGTCAGCCTTCCTATTGTAGCAGATTCGGTGGTAAGATGATACATTGAATTGTTGCCTTAATGATCGAAATCCTATCATATTGTATTATATCATAACAGATTCAATAGAATCATTAAATACTGAAACCTTACCTTTAGAATATAGTATGGCATTGCATGGAAGTCTGAGATTTACACCCCTACAGAGTGGTAACATATATTCTTGTGTTGTGACAATAGCTGGAGGTAGTGTTGCTGCTGTTTACCGATGTGCTACTGCTGACCAAAACTCAGAAGAAATCAGAGAAGCAGAAGCTTGTGTGCCCCCCACTGTCCCTGGAGAGAATACGCTGTGCAGAACTCAAGGATGGCTGTGAGTTTTATGACCACTCATATTCTTTTCGGCTGAAACAATCTTATTTTCAAGCTACAGATTAAGCCAACAGCCCTCGGGTGATGGTGTAAACACAACTCAATCTAAAGTTTTTAACCATAATCCAACTGTCCCTATCTAGACAATCAAAGCCTAAATATCAGTGCCAGACATAAATAATTATTAGGTAACACTTTTACCTTTAAATTTAAAGGGCACATATTAGTGGTTAATTAAGGTTGTTTTATGCAAATTAGACACTTCTAAATGGATTATTCATTATGAATGAGACTTTATTCATAAATATTCATAGATCACTATTAAACATGTTGTTCCATGTTCTAAAGTAGAGTTTTAGTTATCACTAAGTAGAAGCTAAAAAAGCACTACACATCTTTTCCATAAGTTAATTTGTGTCCCATATTCTAAAGTCAAGATGTTTTCATGTCTTTTTGGTAGTGAAATAAGCCAGTGTATGTTGCATTCACAAAACAGAGGCCAGCAAAGCCGAAATAACATTTATGTTATCTCTGATAAAAATATTGCTAAAGAGAATTAATTTAAAGAATTAATATTAAATTAACTTAAAATATAGAGCAATTGTGCACTAATAAGTTGTGAATTTAGATAATTAATTCATGCTCAATAATTTACATAACAAGGACATTTAATCAATTATCACAACTAATAATGTCTTTAATAGTAATTTTCACAAACCAAATCCCTAATTATTAAACAAGTATTTAAGAATAATGTGCAATTTATAGTGAATATACTATTTATGAATTTATGAATATACTACATGAAATATATATGAATTTATGAATATACTATTTCTGGGCTTTTTAAAACTAGGAATAAGGCCTTAATTAATGCCTAATATGTGTTCATTAAAATAACATATCAATTATTAGCATGGCAAATTTAGCCATTATAGAGATCTAACTTGATTAATTGGTTTGCTTATTATGCCAGCTGATACCAGTATTAAACATGAACAGCTTCTATGAAGTCATATGAATCAGAAGATGTCACATCCAGTGTGAGCTGCAGGGACATGCTCATAAAACACTTTTCAAATTAAAAACAACAACAACAACAACAAGCCAACAAAAAGAGATAGTTTCTAACAAGTATATTTGGTAATATTAAGACAAATGAATAAACGTCAAATACATTTTGTACTGTTTACTAAGCAATTTCTGCATCTACCTTTTCAGGGCCTTTTATCATTTATCAGAGCTAGAGAAATTGATTTAATAAAAATCTGCTTAACACCTTTTATGATACTTACAGTACAAAGATGTATAAATTAAAGAAAACTACTTTATAATTTGATCTGACATGTATTACAATGATGTATTACACTGGAAGTATCTTTAGAAATTCTACTGATTTTTCCTCACAATTTGCATGTGTGTAGGCTCACATTAATTAGCGGGAAAATTAAACCTTTAGGTAAATTCCAGCATAGAGAGATGCAAATGTTACACATCATAAGAAAAATGGGCATAGCTTTTATTTGTATGTCTTAGGATCTAATGATTTCAAAACACCTCTTGTGTTTTGTGTTTTGAATAATTTACATTTACATTTTTCACCCAGACTTTGGATAACAGAGCGACTTACATTTTTCTCATTTATACAACTGAGCATTTGAGAGTTAAGGGCCTTGCTCAAGGGCCCAGCAGTGGCAGTTCACAACCTCACAACCTTCTGGTCAGTAGTCCAATGTCGTATCCACTGAGCAAACTAAACCCAATGACCCCAGTGGTAGCTCAGAATCAAAGTGAAAATGATCTTAACTGTTATTTTACATTGTGTTATGAGACAGTGCACACTGGTACTAATCTCTAATGCAACCAACAATAATGGCATTATTAGTACAGTACTTTCATTAAAACAATGAAACATCTGTTTCTTGTAACATCTGACATTTTAGTTTTAGCCATAATCTCAGAGTAATTTGATTCGGTCTTTATATAGTAACATTGGCTGCTAAGTTGTACTTTAGAATTAGTGCTTTATGCACATTTCTACTGAAAATTCACACCATACACTCACCGGCCACTTTAATAGAAACACCTTTACCCGGAAACAGTATGATCTCCTCATTGGAAAAATACCATCACATGGTCTGTTTCCAATCTTCAACTGGCCAGTTTTAGTGAGCCTGTGTCACTGTAGCCTCAGCTTCCAGTTCTTGGCTGACAGAAGTGGAACCCAGTGTGATCTTCTGCTGTTGTAGCCCATCTGCCTCAAGGTTTGATATGTTCTGAGATGCTACTGGAGTTACCATAACCTTCCCATCAACTCAAACCAGTCTAGGATCTGGAGTCTTACTTCTGTCAGCTATAAGGCATTACCTTATTTACTCATATTTACAAAAGGTGGAAATATTAGTCAAATGTATGTAAACTACAACTTTGATGTCTATTTTATCAGATTATTGACTACTGGTCCATACCAACAGCCCTGTTCAGTTCTGCATATGAATGTAGAGGGCTCTGTATATACTTCTCTCTCTGTCTCTGTCTCTCAGACTCTTTTGTCTTGTTGGAGGTGAGTGAGCTAGACTGTCCTGTCAGTGTGTA
This sequence comes from Prietella phreatophila, assembly GCA_025728095.1. Lineage (NCBI taxonomy): Eukaryota > Metazoa > Chordata > Actinopteri > Siluriformes > Ictaluridae > Prietella > Prietella phreatophila. The sequence goes on from JAOUWY010000071.1 coordinate 26,300,077, forward strand.
CAGTGTTTCGACTCCCAGCCCAGATAGCTGTGCGTCATGGATCACTACTATCCACCAAGCGCAGGTATGGCTCTAAACTAGAACACATAGACCTCAAAGCCTCAATGCATGGGAAACTGACTGCATGCTTTTAAAATACTTTATAAATCCCATCTTTTCATGCAGTTATGTACAGCCATGTGTAGTCATGTGAAAAACATGACTACACCCCATGTAAATTGTTGGCTTTTTTGACATTTGGACAAGCAAACATTTGATCATCTTTGAAACAGTTAATATTAATAAAGTTGATATACTTGAACAAAACCACAAGGAAAAATAGCTTTTTCAATCATTTTTTCAACAGAAATATAAAAATAGCTAATATTCTTCTGTGTACAAAGTAAGTATACCCTTATCCTCAGAAGTTAGTATTTCCCCCATTAGCAGAAATAACTTCTTGTTAACATTTTGTATAATTGATCTCCATTCTGTGACATCAACAATATTCTTTCAGTTGCAAGATGTTTGAGGGTTTTCTTGTACTGCCCATTTCAAATATTTAATTAGGATTCAAATCCAGGCTTTGACTAGGCCATTCCATAACCCTCAATTTCTTCTTTTTGAACCATTCCTTGGTGGATTTGGTAGTGTGCTTAGGATGGTTATCCTGTTGAAAGGTCCACTTGTTTCAACTTCCACTTTCGGACAGATGTCCTCACAGTCACATCTTCAAGCACTATGATGCAGAATTCATAGTTGAATCAAGGAATGCTATCTGTCCAGTCCCTGAGGCAGCAAAGCAACCCCAAATCATAACGTTTCCACCACCGTGCAGTTGGTACGAGGTGCTTCTCCTGAAAAGGTGTCTTTTTTTCTGTGCCAAACATGTCTGCTGTTACTGTGGCCAAACCATTCTGTTTTTGATTCATCTGTCCAGAGCACATTATTCCAAAAGGCCAGTTCTTTTTCTATATGCTCATTGGCAAACAGTAGTCTTGCTTTAATGTTCTGTTTAAACAGAAAAACCTTTTTTCCTGCTATGCCTCCCATTCAGATCAAATTTGTTCAATCTCTTTCTGATTGTAGAAGCATGCACTTTGACACCAACAGTTGCAATATAATACTTCTAGTTTCTAACTATTTAATTTAGATATTTTTCAGTCTCTTTATAAAGGCTTTGGAAACACAAAACATTTGACTATTTCTGGCTTACAGGAAGCTCTGCAGTCTCTAAGAAAAAAGGAGACAATCAAACTTGAGGAGCCCAGTGATCAGAGTCTAGAAGATCCATTTCCTCCTGCCAGTACACCGAACATCAAGGAAACAGAGGAACAGTCAGACTATGAAAGTCCTTTTGCTTCTCTCAAGTTTACAACTATACAATTAGAGAGAGAAGAACCAAGTTTGCAAAACCAACATGTAAATGCACATTTTCTGAGCAAACAACTGCAAAAAAGAGACAAAGAATTTAATAATGAACACAACATGACACAAGAAACTGAGAGGAGAAAGGGGAGTAGAAATGGGCACTGTGAAGACAGTGATACTTTGTATGGTCCCACAATAGAAAGACGGGTAACATGGAATCACAAACTGCAATCACATACAAAATCCAATGCCTTTCCACAACAAGACTCATTAGAGACCAACAAGTCCAATGGTTCACATCATTTGCTAGTCAGTGGATTAAGGGAAAACACTGCACTAAGCCAGTCACCATCTGGCCAGTTTTTATTACCAAGTAAATTTGTGACTGTTGAGTCTGCAATCAGTGTTAAACAGCCACAATCACAGAAACCAGATCTGCAGCAGGATTCTTGGTCCCGCCAATCAGGTGATGAAAACCAGTCTCTCTCAGAATCACAGACATTTACAAGAATATTTAAGTCACCGAGGTTACGAAGGAAACGTCTCATGAATTCTCAGCCATTTGCTGCAGTCCAGGGCTCCAGGAGAATGTCAGCTGAGGCGGAATCATCAACGTCATTTCCCAACAGGATTTCGAACTCAGTCTCCGATTCTGATGAGAACCATAATGTTCGCAGACCTTCCAATACATCCTCCAAATCCCAGGACCACCTGGTGCTGAACTTGGCCTCTATAAAGCAGAGCCAAGTTGTGTTCTGGAATGTTCCTTCTGAGAGGTTATCAGAGTCAGAGACTGAACTGCCAAAAGAGAGACACATTCAGAACTCTCAAAAATCACTCAAAGGAAGAGCCCAGAGGAGTGAATCCTTGCCTGAGCTACCGTCCTCCACTCTGCAGGGTATTCTGAATAGGGCCAAGGAGCGGGAGAGGGGGCGTGGAATAACAAATAGAGAGGGGAAGCATTTAGAAAAAAATTATCTTCAAAGTTCCAACACTGTCTGCGCTACTCCATCACCCTCACCAAGTGAAGGAGAGAAAGAGGCTGGCGCAGAGGACCGAGAGACGTTCAGATCAAGAACATACTACTCTCTTACAGGGATGGAAACCAGCAGTGACAATTACAGGAAAAACAGGTACATTTATTTTTAATGTTTTGTAGTCTGTTCACTAAATTACTGAAAAGAGTTAGACATCCTCAGGACAGACTTTTTTTTATCTCTTGTTTCTTTTGCTCATGTCTTGTGCTTTTTATCGCTGTGCTAACTTTCAACAATCAATATTTAAACAAATTCAAATTCACCCAATGGAATTATTACTAAAATATGAAATTCTCTGTTTGGTGGATGTTGTTTGTTCCATCAAAATGAAATGACTGTAAAACTAAAGATTTTAGTGTGCCAAAGGAAGACAGTAGTTTCATTCTGTGTTTTATGTCTGTGTCTTGATTTTACTGCGTTGTTCTGCCTACACAGAATATGCTTTACTCTGAGTCAGTTGAATCAACTCTGCACTTAATTTACACACCATACATACAGTATGTACACTACTATGCAAAAGTCAGTGACCAGTGATATTGTTAAAGTCAGTGCTTATTGTTGATAGTAGCAAACAATAATAATGACAAAATGTAGGGAAAATTCATTTTACTTTCAGTCAAAGAGCCATGCACTACTTACACTATATGGCCAAAGGTATGTGTACACCCGATCATCACACCTATATGTGGTTCTTCCACAAACTGCTGCCACAAAGTTGGAAGCACACAATTGTCTCAAATGTCTTTGTATGCTGTAGAATTATTATTTCACTTCATGGGAATTAAGGGACCTAGCTCAAACCTGTTCCAGCATGACAATGTCCCTTTGCACAAAATCAGGTACACAAAATGATTGCTAAGTTTGGAGTGAAGAACTCAAGTGGCTTGGACGGAGCCCTGATCTCAACCCCACTGAACACCTTTGGGATGCATTGGAATGCAGATTGCACGCTAGGCCTTCTGACCCGAAATCACTTCACAACCTCAATAATGTTCTTGTGAATAAATAGTAGGATGAGGACAGATGATCTAGAGGTTGCTCTTGCTAGTCATCACTGAAGCCTTACGACTAGCAAGAGCAACCTCTAGATCATCTGTCCTCATCCTACTTGACCTCTCTGCTGCTTTCAACACTGTGAACCATCAGATCCTCCTGTCAACTCTCTCCAGCCTGGGAATCACTGGAACGGTTCTGCGCTGGGTGGAATCCTATCTCTCTGACAGATACTTCAAGGTATCATGGAGATAGAGGTTGTTATAGCAAAGGGAGAACCAGCTCCATATTAATACCCATGATTTTAGAATGGGATTTTCAACAAGCACATTTGGGTATGATGTTAAGGTGTCATCCATTTTGCCATATAGTATGTTTATGCAGGTCAGTATTAAAGCTCAGTATTACAAATAAAATATGTTGAGATCTCATAGCTTTTACTGTTGAATTCCAATGTTTCTTTTTAAATTAGTGTTAATGTTAATGTTCATAAATCACACAAAAGTCAAAACATTAAAAACAGTATGAAATCTGTATATATTGTTTGTGGAATATTTAATTGAACAATTTTAATATTGACCTACATGAATATGTAGGCTTTAAATGACTGAAAATTAGAATTCTGTACTGTACATTTTCCCATCATTATTGTTTACCACCAAATAATTTACAACAAAAAAGTGAATAACTATTTCATTGAAAACAATAGATTGATCTCTGACTTTTGAACAGTACTGTATAGCCAGATATTATTTGTTGGTTTTTTTTAATGTAGGATGTAAATTTCTATCAATTAGGAAAAGCATAAAAAGTCTCTGTCATTCCCATCATTTCCCTTAGACCAGTCACTCCTCTGGGTGTAAATGTGGACTGGCCAGGCTGGTGCTTCGATGATGAGGATGTGCTGGAGTTCACTGCGCATAACGATGAAACAGTAGACTGGTTTGAACATACCCTGACTACGGCAGAGCTCCAGAAAACACCCAGGCATAATGATGCAGATTACAGTGAGGTGTAAAGCCACAAGCATTTTGTTCTTTTGTAAATGTGATGAGATAAACTGCTACAAGCTGGATCTTTGTGATCTGCACCATAGTGTGTAGTAAAGTGTAGTATAGACTTTCTTCTGCAGTGTCTATACAAAGTGTGTGAGCCCTTTACAATGTTCTGTATTTCTGCATAAACGTGACCTAACATTTGATCAGATCTTCATCTGAGTCCTGAAGCTAGATAAAAAAGAACCCATTTAAATAAATGGTGCAAAAACATGATAGCTTTTTACATTTATGTAATGAGCAAAATTCTAAAATATTAAATATTATTGTCAGAAAACGTATGTGAACCTTTGCATTCAGTTAATGGTGTGACCCCCTTGAGCAGCAGCAGTAATATTCAAACAAACAGTTGGAGGAATTTTGGCCCATTGCTCTTTACTGCTTCAATGTTTGTGGGATTCCTTGTATGAACTTTATGAACCTTGTATGGTCCTTCCACAGCATTTTTATTGGGTTAAGGTCTGGTATGAATTGACCATTACAAAATGTCAAATGTCTTCTTTAAACATTTCTTTGTAGACTTACTTGTGTGTTAGGGTTGTTGCAGTGACCCACAGTTCACTGACAGATATCCTGATATTCTCCTGTAGAATTTGTTGGTACAATCCAAAATTCAAAGGTCCATCAATAATGGCAAGCTATCCTGGACCTGAGGCACCAAAGCAGCCCCAAACTATAATACCACCACCCCATGCTTCACTATTGGAATGTAGTGTTTGGTCTTTGCCAAACATAACACTTTTGTTTAAAATTAAATAGTTGTATTTTGGGTTCACCTGTCCACAGAACATTCTTCCAACAGGCTTCTGGCTTGTCTATGCTGTCTTGAGCAAACTTCAGATGGGCAGTAGTGTTCTTTTTAGAGAGTAGTGGCCTCTGCCTTGAATGCCATGCACACTGTTCTTGTTCAGTGTTTGCCTGATGTTGGAGTCATGAACACACTGACATCACTCAATGCAAGAGTGGCCTGTAGGACTGTAGTTCCTGGAGTAATTTATGCTGGGTGACCACTCTTTGGGAGAGTAACAATGGTGCTTCCATTTGTATATCATCTGCCTCACAGTGGATTGCTGGCAGCCAAACTCTTTAGAATTTTTTTTAACCTTTTCCAGAAGGTGAGCAGTGATAACTCTTTTATGGCACGGTTCCATAAACCTGGGTGGTGAAGACCAGATTTTGACAGTGAAGAACCCAAGTTTATGTTCTTGGAGCATGGGAGGGCCTGTTAAACTCACACCTAATTGAAACACCTGACTTTAATTTACCCCATTAAATTGGCCCATACTTCTAGTGGTTCACATACCTTTCAGTGGAAAAAGAATTTCAGTGGAAAACTAAAAAGCTGGTTTCTTGTTTTGACTGTGATTCTAATATTTTCTTATAACTTGCCCACCTTTAACTGTCTCCACCTTTTTTGCCCCACCCACTCATTTTCCTCCACCCAGTTTTGTTCTAACTCTGTTAGATCGCTTGGTCAGACTTTACCAATTCTTTTAGAAATATGTGTTATAACTGTCAGATTTGATGCACCTCTTTCTTCAAATCAGGTTTGAAAGTTTTACAAACTGTTTTTCTGTTAGATTTGTCTTATGTATTGGAATGCTTTCTCATGGCTGGATACACCACCTCATTTTTAAGGCTTTTGTAGATAAATCCAGTAATCATGTGATGGAAATCTTTGCACTTGTGCATGTTATATGACGTAACTAATTATGTTAATATGTAAAAATGTATAGAGTCTGGAGTCATATAGTGTGAATAGAACATCAGTGGATAAGACTTTACAGTCACAGTTCTCTGTCACTGATTATCTCACTGATCTAAATAGAAATTATTTCCTAACATATTTTTTCCCAGTGGAGTCTTTTTTTTTCTTTGAAGAAAATGTTTGTGGGTTTTTTTGTTCTGTTCTGTTTTGTTTTGTTTGGTTATTTTTAAGACACCACACTGTATATGGCATGTACAGTAAAAAGAAATAATAGATAATATAATAAAGGTCAAATGCATAATAATACATGCACTTTATTGATATATATTATACAGTATCATACATTAAGATCAACATAAAAAATGTGCAGTTATGCTTAGTATTATAACAAAAAAATTGTAAGAAAATGTATGCTACAATTGCCTAGCTCTGTCTACCTTTCCTTTGCTCTCTCTCTCTCTCTCTCTCTCTCTCTCTCTCTCACACACACACACACACACACACACACACACACACACACACACACACAAAAAGAAATCATCGTAGAAATTGTCTCTAGACTTTGTCCTCACAAAGTATTTACACAAACACTTATTTCACATCTTCACCACAAGCACCATTCTGGGCTTTCTCTCTCACTTTGACCCGTTCTCTAAATTCTCGTTCATTAGCGTTGAGGTGGACAATCGTCTCCATAGCTGGGTACTGCAAGATCATTTTTCTCTGTACACACACGAGAGGAGTGTCATTTTAGAGCGATTTACCAGTACTGTATCTATTCCCATCATATCAAATATAAATTATTCAGTGTCATGTTAGGTGCAATAAAATTGTAGGTTATTTTCTTTAACTTACCCTGCGATGGTTTTTGTACAGCTGAAGCACAATAAGCACCAACAACAAGAACAGAAAGCACAGTCCTATAATCGTGACTACTTTGTTTCCACTTATAGATTTTTCCTGTCCCTCCAAACCACCTGCAGATGCACACATACACGACACAGATTCAGTCACTCTACTCATACATATTTATGTATTTTGAGCTCCATAGAGTTGTATGCTCCTTACAAGAATATAGTTTGAGTGTCTTGAAAATCAGTTGCCTCATTCTATAGACATACACATTACATTTTGAAGCAGTACTCACTCATCATTTGCAGGTGGTAAGTGGCATTTCCCAAAAGCTGCTGCTGGTTATAGAAACGGCACATCCATTCTCCTAGCTGCTTCCCTTTTGGGATGCTCAGCACTTTTGATGTTGATTTTTGGACAGAGGTGAATGTCTGAGTATCATTCACACCATATTCCACATGGATCCACTCATAACTGGTGACTTGGGTGGGGTTGCTAATGCGACAGGTCAGGGTCGTTTTGCCGTTTCTGTCTGAGCTCACAACTGCAGAGATACAGTTATACAGACATTCTTAAAGCTGGTTTTATTTGATTCTCTCTAAAGCTGCTTTAATGAAGTGAGAACCTTCTGATTAAGATTCAGATTCAAATTAATGACAGGAGCTCTAGGCGGCAAACAGCATGGAAGTGTGTATTTGAAGTGCTGGAGTTCGACACTCACCTTGAGCAGTCACCAGCTGAATGTTTCTCTCCACCGTCACACGCTTGTTGTTGTCTCCTGTCACCTGTCCTGAACACTTATATGTGCCTTCATCTCCATCCTGCACTCTCTCAATGTATGCCGATCTGTCCCTCAGCACCAAGGAGCACCCAGAAACGCCGGGATTGGAAGATGCGACGAAGAGCGAAGGAAGCATGGCAGGCAGCTTAGATGTTTTGGACAATCTCTTCCAGGAAGAGCTGTTTAAGAGGAATTCGTGGGAGAAGATGCAGGGCAGGGTGACAGAAGAGCCCAATTCTGCATACACTAAATCCGAGTTATCCCTAGGGACCAGGATTCCTGAGAGAGACCATCAGACCAAATCAGACCAAATGCTAACTTAGAAAATATTAACCCTTTAAACACTATTATTCATACCGATTATTCAGATAATTTCTTTTAAAGCATACATAAGCAGAATTTAGTCATTTATTCAGTAACTACAGTGCAACTAATAGGAATGGGATGTAATTATGAGTAAGTTGTAAACTAAGTCGTTATATGAGCAATATAAGTACTATAATTTCTATAATTGTATAACCAATGTGAAAAAGAAATCTTCACCTTTGACCTGCAACAACGTGGATGCCTTTACTTCTTGGGTCCATACTGGTGTTTCCTTGCTTCCAATCAGGCAACTCCAAGTTCCTGCATCATTCTGAGACACTTTATCGACCGTGTATGTCTGTTTCCAGCCATTACTGGTAATTGGTGAGCCATTCAGTTCCCACTTCCATATCATTGACTTTATCTTCGGAGTGACACTGCAGCTCATCGTCATCCGATCACCCTCGAAGACCTCAGCAGGAGTAAAGGAGACTGCGGAGGAACAAAACACCATGAGATTATTAATGTGAAGACTCTAAGATGCTGAGACCATTTTTATACTGTCATGAAATTGAGACCTCTTCATATGTCACTTACTGAATGATCAGAAAGGAGCACTATCGTTGATAAATAAAACAAATTCTCATTATGTATGGTTATGTGTGTTGGAGATATATTACCTTTGATGACATGTAGCTTGACATCCTGGAAATTCTGTCCTTCCACTTCACAGCGATATGTTCCTCCATCCTCCTCCCTTGTCCCTTCGATATGAAGACTGTAATTTGTATTTCCAAAGTTTGGATAGGGACAGTGAGCGTGTGGTGCTTGTCCCACTGGCCGAAACTCAAGCCCGCTCTTGTCCCTGCGCCACACCGTCCTCTCCTCCCTGAAAGAACAAGACAGGAAGTGAGTTTTTATGTTCACATGATTTGTTCATGTACTTGATTGAGCCATTTGATTCCAAGGTATTCTACGCAAAGAAGATTATATGGATGGATGCAAGAATCGATTATTCTTACCTTTCAAAAATTCTTTTCCAGGTGACAGCAGAGGAGTGTTTAGTTGTGGAAGACGTTACACAAGGCAACACTGCAACTGAGCCACTGACCACAATCACCTCAGAGGCTCTCACACAGTCGCTACCTAGAGGATACACACACAGTGATTAACAACAGAAAGCACCCTGCTGTAAATCCCTGCTAGAACATCCATCCTTATAATAAACCGACTCATTGATGAGGTTCACAGAAGCACTAGGACATAATTCACAATCACACTAATAAAAGCCAGTTGATGCTCACAAAAAGAAAATGTACGTTATTTAAGACACTCAGGCTGAAATAGTGTAAAAGGGACTCACGTGAGATAGCCATGGCTGTTGCTAGAAGAAACAGAACATCTATTTTCATAAAGACTTGTGCCATTTCTGTACTTAAGTTGTAGCTTTTCTTCTTTGATAGTTGCCGCTAATGTTCCACCACTTGCATGTAACCTCTCTCTTTCTCTGACTGCGTCTCTGGTTTGGGACTGGATATGTATATTATTGTGTAGGTGGATGGGTGTGTGTGTTTCACTTGAGGTAATTCCTCTTCCTATGTCACATGACTTCAAGACATAATTTGTTCAAATGTGGTTTGAGTGACGCACAATGGAAAGAGAGAGAGAGAGAGAGAAAGAAAGAAAGAAAGAAAGAGAGAGAGAAAAGCAAAGGCATTTCTGCTTGCCCACGGATTCTCCCAGGACTTCTTTTCTCAATTTTCAATTCTGAAAGTATGTCATGACTGACTTGCAAAGAAGTGGAAAAATAAAGTTGGTGGTAAACAAAACAGCCACAAAAGATTTACTTTCGATATATTTTGTTGCATGTGTGTTAGGGCTACTAAGTAAGTATTTAAGTCCGTAATATAAAGTCATGTGTATTAGGACTAGTAAGTGAGTAACTAAGTGTTAGAGCTACTAAGTAAGTAAGTAAAGAAACACATGCTAAAAATGAACAAGTCTGCAGCTCGACTACAATGAACTTCTTGTTTGAAATTTTTTTTTTCATAGACAAAGTTTCATAGACTTTAAGCATATTGTTAAGTTTACCTTCTAGGATTGTTTGCAGTAGCAGTGTATTATTTACAGTCCAGGTGGAATCCTGGCCCATTTCGTGTTCCACATGAGGCCTGACTGACTGCAGTTATCAGATATGCAGTCAGCATGTTCAGCTCAGCACCACTTCCTGGAAGGCCAGACACGTTGCTGAAGGGTGTGAGTGAAACAGACAACAATGGAGAAATGTGGCATATGGGGGCAGTAGTTGTTTTGATGAGAGTAATGTGATGCTCTGGATGACTCAATCCCCCCTCTCAAGTCTCTCTTTTACTTGTTTCTTATTCTAGCCTTTTCTCCCATCATAGTGAGTGGACCTGAAAGAAGAAGATGATTTTACTGTTAGCACATATGCAGAATAGTTTTCCACTGGGTGCTGCTTACACAGATACAATATTATAATGAACTGCTCTCAAATATTCCCAAGACGCTTATTTGACTTTGATCGGAACATTCAATTTGCTTGCCCAATCTTTTACTCTGCTTTACTGCACATTTTCAAACTGACTATTATTAATGATTTTAAATATGACCTATGAGCATTATCTAAAATGATTTGTATTTTAAATATTATTTAACATTACTCATACACACAGTATTTCACAAAAGCGAGTACACCCCTCACATTTTTGTAAATATTTGATGATATCTTTTCATGTAACAATACTGAAGAAATGACACTTTGCTACAATATAAAGTAGTGAGTGTACAGCTTGTGTAACAGTGTAAATTTGCTGTCCCATCAAAATAACTCAACACACAGACATTAATGTCTAAACCGCTGGCAACAAAAGTGAGTACACCCCTAAGTGAAAA
>JAOUWY010000071.1:26423952-26440847 GCA_025728095.1 Prietella phreatophila
ACTCCCCGTCCCCCAATGCTAGTCTGAAAGATTGAGTGTGTTATAAACTTCAAGCACATGTATTTACCCACTGGGTTGAAACAGAGGGGAAAAAAATATCGTCCTGGGGAGGTTGATAAATCTATAATCTGTCAGTTCATGTTGGTAGACACAAGACATGGTACCGTATGACTCTCCAACAATAACCCCCACGACTGTATTTGCACAAAATTTCTTGTTTTGTCGGAGGTAGTGGCTTGTAGACCACAGACTACAGGGTGATGTAAAGGGCACATATATTTTCATTTCCAAGCTGTACTTTTGCGCTACCTATGCGTTTCAGAGATTGAATCCTTTTCCTGAGTGTCTTTCCATTCACCACCCATCCTTCCCCTCCCTCACTGGTCCACACTCCTGTCTCTGCCCTGTGTTTTTAGCTCAGGCAGGTGCCCCTCCTCTGGGTGGCTCATTCCGGAAAGGCCCCCGCTGGGCAGACGAGACTAGGCCGAAGCTTGGCCCAAGCCCCCGCTGAGATGGTATAAGAGGCTCCCTTCTCCGAAGCACACACATGCACACGTACTGAAATTCTATTTCCCCATCTGTTTTCCCTCTTTCAATCTTTCTTTATCTTTCCCTCTCCCTCTTTGTCTTGCATGTTGGATATTAATTTGAGGTTTCTGGCTTTGTCCAAGCCAAAATAAAAGCCCATGAAGAGTTTACACATTAGTGCTGAGAATGATCTTTTATTACTGTAAGGCTTGTTCACACAGACACTCCAGAACGTTTATTGTATTTTACTCTAAATCTTAACGATGGAAAAGAAAAGATAATAATGCATTCAAATCCTAATATCAACCTGTGAACAAGCAGGAACCAGACAACCAAGTGGCACTTTGTGGATCCTGAGGCTCCATCTGTAAAAAAAAAAGAAAAAAAGCTGCCCTATGCTGCCATATCCCCATGCCTTCACACTTCATTGTCAGCCACCATGATCAGACAAAGGCACTGACTGCCCTTTTCAGAGGCCGGAGGTTACATAAACGGACATCGGCCCTTCTGTTCTCACCCTGGCTCTGACCAGAAGAACTGTGAAAACACCATGTCTACATGGCTCCCTTGTTTTCGTTTAACTCTTCACCCTGCACTTGTCTGTTATCTGCTTGTGTCTGGCATGTCTACCTTAGTCCTCCTTATACAGTCAAGTCCATAAGTATTTGGGCAGTGACACAATGTTCATAATTTTCCCTCTGTACACCAAGACAATGGATTTGAAATGAAGCAATCAAGATGTGATCGAATTGTAGATTTTGTAAAATTGTAAAATATTGAATTAACCGTTCAGGAAATACATCCAGTTTTTAGAGTGCCTCCATTTTCACAGACTCAAAAGTAATTGGAGAATTGACAGATAATCAGTTTCATGGCTAGCTGTGGCCTGTTTCCTCCTTATTCCATCACAAATTGAAGAGATAAATGGCCTGGAGTTGATTCAAAGCATTGAGTTTGCATTTAGTAGCTGTTTGTGTGAACTCTCTATATGCGGTCCAAAGAGGTGTTGATGCAAGTGATGGAGGCCATCATTAGGCTGAAAAAACAAAACAGTCCTATCAGAGAGATAGCAGAAACTTTAAGAGTGGCCAAGTCAACAATTTTGTGCATTAAAAAAAAAAGAAGGAATACACTGGCGAGCTCAGCAACACAAAGCCTAGAAGAAGACAACTAAGCGGATGATTGCAGAAGTCTTTCCTTGCTGAAGAAAAACCCCTTCACAACATCTAGCCAAGTGAAGAACACTCTGGAGGAGGTAGGCATATCATTGTCAAAGTCTACAATCAAGAGACGCTTTCATGAATGTAAATACAAACGTTTTATCTCAAGATGCAAACCACTGAAGATGCTAACACTCAAGATTAGAAAGGCTAGATCAGACTTTGCTAAAAAAAACAAAAAAACAACAACAACAACAACAACAACAAAACAATCCTGACTAGTTCTGATGCAAGATTAACTTGTACCAGAATGATAGGAAGAAAAGACTGGAAAAGGAAAGGAAGGGCTCATGATACAAAGCATTTCATATCATCTCTCAAACATGTGGAGGAAGTGTTACAGCATGGGTGTGAATGGCTGCCATTGGAACTGGTTCGCTGGTTACATCAGGCAGTCATTGATTGCAATGACTTTGTATCCCAGTATTAAAAACAATTCTAATATATATGATTATATTAGTTTGTCTAATTAATGTTTGGCCTGTGAAAACAGATGGATTCCGTAAATAAATGGGTGTAATTCCTAAACGCTTAATGCAATATTTTTGTTAAAGCCATTGAATTAAAGTTGAAAGTCTTTACATCTACAATCACATCAGAGGCAAAATTATGAAAAGTGTGTCACTGTCCAAAAACTTATGGACCTGGCTGCATGTCCATAACTGTTATGTACATGTCTACTAGCCACTCCTGACACTGAAAGAGACCTGCTAGTGCAAATACACGACAAGCCTTGATTCGACATGCTTGCATATTTTTCCCCTGCTGGTTAGCCAGAAAAAACATCAGCTGTGATGTAGATGAAAACCAAAGACAGACAGGACAGATAATTAAAAAAAAAAAAACCTTCATAGATATATTCAGCAGTTTACCGTTAATTTACTGCTGAAAGCATTTTGTGTATTTATTTCATGCATTCAGTGTATGAAGTACCCACAGTGATAACTGACTAAATACAGAAGGTTCTATAGTACAAGTAATGATAATATTAGAGATGATATAGAGTTCCCAAATTGCTGACACACATAATAACACATTTACAATATAATACCTATAAGCACATTTTTGGAAATCCTCATAGATCAAGTGTAAATGAAACACTGCCATCAAAACCATGAACATTATCCTCAAAATGATCACCTCACACACACACACGCACACACACACAGACACAAACACACACACACACAGTTTTTTCACACTGTACTGTCTTTCTCAGTGGCATAAACTTCCTAAAACACAAAACTCTAAATGTTCTCAATGATCTGTGCACTCCTCTGCTCCTTGTTGTACCATTGCAGAGCCAAACATCTTTCTTTTGCAAGGTTCATGAACCTATCACTCCAGTGTAAGCAATACTGCGCACTGTAGCCCTTAGTATTGTAGCTTTTGCAGGTTTTGTCCTCAGTTGATGCAACACAAATTTCTCCAAATTTAGTTTAGTGCTCTCAAAATAGTTAACAGGCATCTGAAACAAACAATTACATATTCCTTGTTTTCCAAACACAAAACAGAAAATGGAATATCCATGTCTTTAAAACTCCATGCTGCGTAGTAGTCTAAATGCTACCATTTTCATAATACACAAAAACATGTGTGCCATTTTTCCTAACACAAAAAAAAACAAAAACAAAAAAACCATTCTGTGTCAATTTGCAATCTGCTGCGGTGGGTAGTATTGCTTCCTCACAACTTTAGGGTCTTGTGTTCAAGCCTAAGCTCAGGTTACAGTCTGCCCTAGCTCACATGGGTTTCCTCTGGCTGCTCTGGTTTCCTCCCAAGACGACAGGTCTACAGCTTAGATTTTTTTTTAGTTCAATATTTTTATTAGAAGAAAGCAGTATTTAATTATCTGTCCAGGGTGTCCCCACCTTGTGCCCTGAATTCCCTGGGATAGGCACCAGGCTCCCCCATAACCCTGTATGGGATAAGCAGTACAGAAAATGAATAGTCTGCGTTCATTGTTTTGAGAGCTTTCTTTTGGAGAAAGGTGGTGAGACAATCTGTATATATGTTTGTAGTTTTATTCTAATAATGCATATCTCAATGCTGAGATTGACAGCAGGTATAATTTTCAACTTTCAACTTGCATTGGAGGGCGCACGTTGGCTTAGTGGTTCGCCTCACACCTCCAGGGTCTGGCATTCGATTCCCATGTTTCCTCCAGGTCCTCCGGGTACTCCGGTTTCCTCCCCCAGTCCAAAGACATGCATAGTAGGCTGATTGGCGTGTCTAAAATGTCTGTAGTGTGATTGTGCCCTTTGATGGACTGGCACCCTGTCCAGGATGTACCCCACCTTGTGCCCGATGATTCCTGGAATAGGCTCCAGGTTCCCCGTGACCCTGAAGAAGGAATAAGCGGTAAAAGATGGATGGCTGGATGGAACTTGCATTGGTTTTATGAAACCTACTGGGGAAGTTACTTGTGTACACTTCATACTTTTTCTTTTGTACAAACAGAAGATATTATACATAGAACCATTGTGACTCTGACAAGGATAAAGTGGTCACTCAAAATGAATGGATGAATGAATTGCCTTTCAACAACTGCATCTAAACTATTGAGAAAACTATAATTGAGTACATACTGTAGCTGTCACAGTGGGCTGGTGTCAGGGTTTTATACATCAAAAACAAAATGGCATAGAAATGAATTCTGTACTGATGATGACTACACTTACAGTACAGTACATAAATGCAGTTGGTCTGAACGATCCATCCATGATGACTACACTTACAGTACAGTACATAAATGCAGTTGGTCTGAACGATCCATCCATCTTCTACCGCTTATTCCTTCTTCAGGGTCGCAGGGGAACCTGGAGCCTATCCAAGGGAGCATCGGGCACAAGGCGGGTTACACCCTGGACAGGGTGCCAGTCCATCACAGGGCACAATCACACACACACTCATTCATACACTACGGACACTTTATACACACCAATCAGCCTACCATGCATGTCTTTGGACTGGAGGAGGAAACCGGAGTACCCGGAGGAAACCCCCACAGCACCTGGAGAACATGCAAACTCCGCACACACATGGCCCCGGCGGGAATCGAACCCCGACCCGAACAATTTTTTCACAAATTGAAGCCAAAACTGAAGACAAAACACCCAAAGAACATGCAGGCACTGAAGACAACTGTGGTAAAGGCCTGGCAGAGCATCACCATGGAAGAA
Organism: Prietella phreatophila; assembly: GCA_025728095.1. Lineage (NCBI taxonomy): Eukaryota > Metazoa > Chordata > Actinopteri > Siluriformes > Ictaluridae > Prietella > Prietella phreatophila. The sequence continues at coordinate 26,428,883 of JAOUWY010000071.1, forward strand.
ACACAGTGTCTCTAAATGTCCATCTGTTTCAGACTTCAGGCAGTTTCCTCACAATATGAGGATATTCAAAACTGTGTGTATAGTTTTAATAAACGTGTTTGAGCATTTGAGACACTAAAACACTGTATCCAAAAATGAATCTTTGGAAATCTAAAACTGAATTATTTCTGCTGACACACCAACTCATAACAGATAAAGTAAACATCTAAGACAAATTTTCAAATTTGAAGCACTGGGTGAAAGCGCAACACTTCTGAACAGTTCACACCACGATCAGAGTTTACTGAAGAAGTCTAGAATATCATATATTGTCTGGTTTGTTGTTCTAGGACTGAAAAGAAAAAAGGTATCTGTGGTGTGCCCCCTAGTGCTAAAGAACATATAATACATTACAGTTCACCATGTGCCAAATTACACATTAAATCACTGTTTTATGCATTATTACTATTACTGTGGGTTGTAACATCAACAACAACGAATCATATAAAACTGCTTAGTCCTAGCACTGATCTTAATGGCGAGGGGAAATATAAACAGAGGAGAATATCTATCCATTTTTCTGTAGCACTTATCCTACACAGGGTTACGAGGAGCCTGTCCCAGGGGACCCGGGGCACAAATGCACACACTATAGACAACTTAGAGATGCCAGTCAGCCTACAACGCATGTCTTTGGGCTCAGGATGGAGACTAGAGTACCCAGAGGAAACCCCTAAAGCATGGGCAGAACATGCAAGCCACATGCACACAGGGCAGAGGCAGGACTTGAACCCCCAACCCTGAAGGTGTGAGGCAAATGTGCTAACCACTAAGCACATTTATGTGTGTGTGTGTGTGTGTGTGTGTGTGTGTGTGTGTGTTAACCACTAAGCCACCGTGCGCCCTCCAGAGGAGAATATCTCATCTCATCATCTCATCTTCAACCGCTTATTCCTTCTTCAGGGTCGCGGGGAACCTGGAGCCTATCCCAGGAGTCAGAGGAGAATATGTAAAATATAAATAGAAAAACATGGTATTGTTCCAGCTTTTATTAGAGATGGGCATTATTGGAGAAATGTAAGGAACCATTAATAAATTCACACAACAGAGAAGCATGACCTCAGATACCTGTCATATCCGATATTCTGATAATATGTATTTGGGAAATATTGTAGTCAGTCTGTAAATTTACAAAGTCAAAGGTGGGATATGGAAATAAGGGCCTAAACTAGGGCTGCGTCCGAAATCGCATACTGTGACACTGCACGGCTGTTGAAACAGTACGTACTAAACAGTATGCGTGTGCAGTATAAATACAATCCTGGGCATACTACATCCGCCATGTTGGCTTTGTCATGTGACCTATGTCATCATAAACACAAACATCTTAAAGGGACCAACAGATTAAAGCAACCGCACTAACGGCAAAATGCACATCAGGGAGGTTCATTGAATTAATGTGGGCGGAGTTAACAGGCTGAGGTAAATTCGTTGCTGTTAGCTTGGCCAGCTAAGGCAAGATGGAGGTCATGAAAAATGTTTCAAAGGTGTGAACTGTTTTCTTGTTTAAACCTTCAACACGTTAACAGTTTATTCAGCTATTGTTAAATATGTCCTGTTTAACCAAGGTTTAATACTTAAAAAGAGCCGTGTCTTCCTGAGCTCGTCCGCACCAGTCCCATTGCATTATGGGATTTTTGACTCAGGTAGTGTCCAGCGGTTGCATACTGCAAAATCAGTAACCAGTACACCATCCGGATATTTCTCGCCCACTGAGAATTCGGACATACTACCACTAGTTTAGTAATGTGCGATTTGAGACGCAGCCTTGGTCATCAACAAAATTCATACAGTAAAGAAGGCTCACCGGGGAAAATAATTAATGTAGTAATACACTCAGATTATACAGAAAAGACTCCTAGTGGAAGTTCATTGCATTTAATTTTGCTAAAGCATCTAAACATGTGCTCAAAGTGGGTGGATTTGCGCTTGAAATAATACTTAAACAATTGTCTTAATTGTAAGGTTGCATTTGACTGTGTGTAAATACATGCAGCCATCCATGAGGTCACTCACCCACATCCCTTTTTTAGAGACTGGTAGTTATTTAATACAGTACCAGATGCTTAGTGAACAAATTTCTTTTTTTTTTTGACCATTTTTGGGATCAAGGTATCAGTATGAAGAGAATAGCATGGAACCCAGATAGGCTATGAAGGATTTATTCTATTTATTCTAAGGTCACAGCGGGCAAAGAATACCTTTAAGTATTTCTCTGAGCTTGTCACTATGGTTACAGGCTTAGTAGGCTGAGATGAGATGAGAGCTGACTCTGGCACTATCCTAAATGATGCTTTAAACCCTGTAGTCCTCCGTCAAATCCACAGTTCATGAAAGATACCTTCTGCCTAAGTCCTCGAGGGTGTGCATGAATTTTTTATTTTTATAATGACCATTTGGGACATAACGTTTGTTTACTGATCCAAACAGTGCACAGTTCCATTTTTATTACATTTCACTGTCATTAGTAAATACAGCTATCAATCCTAAACATGGACAGGAATGTTTATACGCTGTAGCCAACTATGCTATATATGCAGTGTAGTTAAATACTAGGTTTGAGCATTAGTATTTCCTTTTTAAACCAAACTAAGCCTGCTGTTTGCAGTAATTACTGGCTGACAGCGTCTTACATTCTCACATGTACTCAGCTTAGATTAATTTTAGCTTTGTCAGTCCAGTCATGAAAAAAGATGCTCTATGTTCTGACATGGTAAAAGTGACCATTCGTCCACGTATTATTATTATTTTTTTTAACAGCTTTTTTTTTTTAATAACCTGTCTACAATAGCATTAGCAGCTGTATTACTGTTTCCTTTTTACTAGCTCTTACCAGCTGCCAAGGATGTCTACCAGTTTGACCAGCTCAACTTGTGTTTGGGCAGATTGTAGCTGGTCAGACCAAGCTTGATTTTATAGCAGTGGTAGGGACACAGACAGCCTCACAGACAACAATACCAGTGTGCCAGAGATCATTTATGTTCTGAAAGACCCAGCATCAAAGTCTCCCGAAAGTGACTGATGCTTGTTTGAGCCGGTGCTGGATTTCAAGGTCAGTGTTGCAGCCCACAGATAAGATGCTGCCCAGATAATAAAATGATGGAACCGCTTTGAGAACCTCATGAATGATGGTGAAGACAAGCATGGTGGAAAATCCCTTCTGTCTTGGGCTTTCACTCTGATATTCAAAGCCAAAAATGTTGAGATAGCTAGCTAGCTAGCTAGATCACCTTATCATTCCCTATTGATATTATTAAAATGATAGATAGATAGATACATTAGACAGATTATGTTAAATTTCCCAGAGAGAAATTCTAAGATTATAGCAGTAATCTCAAAAGTAGAGTCTGAGCAACAAGAGTATTCAGAGTAATAAAAATAAATATAAGCATATTCAGCAAAATAATATATAATATAGAATTGGATATAGAGTGTGTATAGCCTTATATGCAGTTTTCTGAGTAAACGTGAAAAGTGTAAATACTGGAGTATTAATCCCAGGGAAGATGAATCAGTAGTGTAATGTATAGTGCAAAAAGTGCAAAACAGGAGGTATGGAATAACAGATGTGTAGCAGAGTAACTGTGATCAATAGAGCAACCACAATTGTACAGTTGCACAGTGTAATAATGTTATGGGTAGCATCAGTGCAGCAGTAAACAACATTACAGATAGGTGCTAAATTCAGGAAGTTCTTTTCCTTGTCCTCTTTGTTGTTAAGAATTACTCTGTTTGTTCCATGAAGTCCTTGTTTACTTGAAACAATGGCAGCTACCTATGCTCTGTGATAATTCATTGTTCTGTGTTTGCAGCTAATTTGAGCTAATAAACTACAAGCCCGCTGTGTAATGTGCCTGTAAATTTCAAAGGCCATGTCTATAGATGCAATAGCACCTTAATCAAGTACTAGAGTACTAGTACTAGAGTACTAGAATATTTTCCAGGAAATGTCTTTGACTAAATTATATAAGAATTCAGTGTTAACTAACTTTTCCTTTCATCAGTATAGACAACAAAAAAAGAAAATAGGGTGGAAAATTCCAGATTAAAGAAGACAAAGGAATTAAAGGAAGACACAAGTAAATTCTCCAAATGTACAGACTTGTTTGCAACAGCAAAAACCCATAAGATAGCAATGCAGCTGCTGAGTCAGATATCTATGGCGACCACAGTGTAAAACAGCATAATACACACTGCTCTACAATGATAGTTGTGTGGTCATCCCAGTGCAATTACTATAAATGCAAATGACCTACATAGGTAAAGACACTGTAGACACTTGACTGCTGTAAATCACGAGAAGCTCATAGCTTGACAAGCTATAATTTCTAGTTAGCCCATCTTTCCTTTATGTTAAAACTACTTTCAGTTTAGTGTTTATTTATTTTAGTGTCAAGAACCTTTCAAAGCATTGCTGAGATATTCATGAAAGACTGATTTGTTAGCTTCAAAATGGTTATATGGCCATCTAAGTGGAAATATAGTTGATAGTCTGTGAGAAGCCTTATTCATAATTGCATTACTAGTGGCCTACTGTGTATGTTTAGCAGTAAAGTGTAAAATATCAAAAGAGTTCACTTGAAAGCAAATAGGGTGTAAATAAAGAGTGCTTCTTTAAGCATAAAAGATTTAAGTCAGAATTGTCTTAGTCAAAATATAATGTTGATAATCAGTTCATGTGAAATTTGCTACAGCCCTTTATAATTATTTTAGGCCATGTTTTTGTTTGCATACATTTATTTAATGTGTGTTGTAGTTGGTGCCTACTTTGCAGTATCTAGTTAAAATATATAGTGACAAAATTGTGAATTTGTCATTGTGGATATCCCAAGTGAGTGTGTGGGATGCTCAGATAACATTCTCAGGCTGAAAAATAGTCCCACTTCAGCCCTGCGCTCCTTTAATGTTGCCATAAGTCTCTTGGCAGATTAGTTTTCTTCTTGTCCTTTTGTCTACAGTATTTAAGATAGATGCTATGTTCTTGCTAGTGTAACTGTGGTGCCCCATTTTCTCCACTTGTTAACGATGGCCTTCACTGAGTTCTATTGTACATCTAGTGATTTTAAAATCTTTTATATCCCTCTCCTGATTGATACCATTTAACAGATCCTGTGCATGATTTTTTAAAGGTCTTTGTGGACCATAGCTTCAGCAGTGGGATGAAACCAAGATGATGTCATGAAAATCCTACAGAAACTGCTGATCTGTAGTTGGGGTTAATCAGAATTACTTCATTGATGAACATGAGTTTGAATGTGATTGGCTCATTCTGAGCACAGTCACATTCCCCATTATAAAAGGGGGTGAACCTTCGTGCAGCCAGGTTATTGTAAGTTTTCCCACTAAAACCTTTTATGATTAGTTTTTTTTCTCATTGTTTTGTTGGGTGCTATATAAGATTAAAGGTTGAAAAAGATTGCGGTTTCATTACAAAATCCTGCATGATGATTACAGACAATCGTAACTGCCGAGCACATTTCAATATGTGCCTCTCATATTTCAACAAATTTTGAGTTCCCAATTTTCAGAAGACACAATCATCTCAAAACAGTCATCAAGGTAACACAATGTACATGTAGCAAATAAACATTGCAAAATCAGGAACTGAGAACAATAGTGTAATAAAAAATAAAAGGAGTAAAAAGACAGACATGTTCTCCAGGCATATGAAGGCTGATGGGAAGACTGATAAAATTGTATGTTATACCAGCTGGTGAGGCTGTGCATGATTGTTATGCTTTCCCCTCAAGACTTTATTAGTACAAGAACAGAATAGAAGTATGAGAACTGCTGTATGAGTACTACAAAATAGTATCATTTAAAAGAATGATGGGTTTCTTCTGTAGTTCTTGACAGACGAACTGTTGCTGCGTGGACTATAGCAGCTTGAAGTCATTGAACCCCTCCTAAATATGTTGAGATATTTTAACCCAGTCTTGCTGAATATTGTTTATTTGAAAACTAAAATCTATAGTGATAATAACATTTTCACGTGGTAGATGGCTCTCTGTCTAATTAACATTTTAATGAATTCTGTCTGAAAGACAGTCCAGAATGCTAAGTGCTAGTAGATGGAAATAATTTATAAATTACCACTCTTAATACAACATCACAGACAGGTTTTTTTTTTATTTTTTTTTTTAAAAGACAAACCTGTGTGGCAGTGGTAGGTGGTAGGTGGTAGTGGTTAAGACATTTGATTAGTGCTCAGAAGGTTGTAAATTAAAATCCCAACACTGCCAAGCATCCAGCACTGGGTCCTTGAGCAAGGTTTCTCCAGTGTGAGATTATTTAGCCATTTGGGGGCTGCTATTTATGGCCTGCCATGTATGTTACATGAAAGGACATGCTTGCACACATGCACAAGTTGGTGGGGGTGTGCAATATGATGTTGAAATAATAACATAACATGTGGTATTGTGATAAACATATTCCGTAACAGTAGGAAAAGAGCAAGGCCCTTAACCCTCAACTGCTCAGTTGTGTATATATGATAAATGTAAGTCACTCTGGATAAGGGTGCATGCCAAAATGCCATAAATATAATGTAATGTAAATGTCTCAACCAGGGTTTGTCCTGACAATGTTCCTGGGATAGGCTGGATCTTTGGACTGACTCTAAGCAGGATAAGGCAGTTACTAAAGTGAATGAATAAATATTAAAAAAAAAAAAAGAAGAAGAAAGAAAAGCAGTAATGTTTTTGTGCTTGTAGATGTTTCCTGTTTCACCAAAGTGTGCCTTGAGAAGAAGCTTACTGTAGTACCCTGGTAAGCATGTAAGCATTGTGCTCATGAAGTATAACAGGGAACAGCCATGGCAGAGTAGGCTCACTGCTGAAACTAAAGATAAATTAGTGACACGACTTGTCTGGCTACACTGTAGAATAAATACCTTATGAAATATGTTTAAATGCATTTTTCCTACTGTTACAGAATATGGTTATCACAATAATATACCACGTGTTATTATTTGAAAATCATATTACACTCCCCCAACCAACTTGTGCATGTGTGCAAGCATGTCCACTCAGACTTCTGGCAAGTGTTTCAGTTCCTGTCATGTAACCCACATGGCAGGCCCTAAATAGCAGACCCCCAACCACTAAAGAATCTCACAAACTATTCCCCTGAACTGTAGTGGCTGACGATGGGGTGTTTTACAGTAAAAACATTTCTGATTGGACAGCGACTATATCAGAGTAGTGAGTCTTGATGACAGAGTGTCAGGGACACAAACAATTGCCAGCTTTGTAGCAGTACTACAATAAAGTTGTCGTTCTGTCCCAAGAAATGTGTTCCGTCTTGGACAGAGGGTGACAGAAAAAGCAGAGCCTGCAGTTCCAAACAAGGGTTTCTATTTTCTTGTCTTTTAAAAAACAACAACAACAATAGTTTCCACCTTTTATAAAAATGACTTTTATATCTGAGAAGGCTGAATTGATCCTGAGAACCTTTGTTTTTTTGTAAGCTATATGTGACAGAGTGACCTTGGTCTCTCCTAGTACCATCGGGGTTTTCAAGATTTATATAGGTGGCCCTGTATTCTCTTATGGTGACTGGCATCAATATAATGCCATATTTGGACAACTGGAGCAGGCCATCCAGAGCACATCCGCTCTCATATTGCATCATTTGGATTCACAGTGATCTAATAGAAGAGCTCCTGAACACTAAAGCAGCCCACATAGTTCATCAGTAGGGAGCTAGATTTAGTGAGAATGCTAGTCACCCCATCATCCCAACATGTTGTGAATATTATTTCACTTGATCATTAGATTCAGCCAGGTTGCCATATGTTATATCATTGTCATTTGAGAATGATTGGACTAATTATGGCGGCCACATCAGTGATCTGACTAAGCTTGCTATAAACACATACCTCCCAGCTGTGAATTAGCAGTCTGCAAATGTAACCTAAACACTGAACATATCACAGTAAAAGGTGCCCAAGCATTGGCTCATTGGTGTAACAGGGTGCCCTTAACACAGGAAGCATGGATGAGAGTGGAACACCAGGAACAAATCACCATGGATGCTTTCAGTACAGCTTGTGGGCAGTGGGGCAGTGAGGTGCCACAGGTTTACTGGGGGCATCTGGGTCCACGGTGTAAGACCAGACATATGGGTGAGGGCAATCCATCTGGGCCAGACATTCATCTTGCTGGTTCTAAGATGTTATTCTCCACTAAGACAATATTGTGATGGTCAACTACATCAAGGTGGCACAAGTTCTCTTCTCCTTGAACTAAAGCTCTTCAGGTAAGCCTACGCACAACTGCCCTTAGAGCAACTTCTGTTGGGACTGCGCTGCTTGTGGGCCCAAGATGATGGGCAAGACCTGGGCTCCCACTTCTGTTTTCAGTAGTTGTCCAAACAGCTACATGGCTTCTTCCTGATCTATGAACGCTGCTCAACTTACTGACCGAACCATGTACATTATCCAATTCCTTGGATATTGGCCTTCCTCCAAGCACTACTAAATTGCAGCTAAAGTCCAGATCTACCCTAAAGGCAGCTACTGTATCATAGTGAATAGCATCTCTCTAGAATTCCATAAGCTTACTATTGCCTTTATGAAGCACCTAAGAGTCTTCACCACAGTCCCCTAGGAGCCTGTTGGATGAACTTTCCCACTGAAGTTCCTTATGAGCTTATGTGTGAAGTTAAATTTTATTGAAAAGTGCTAGTAATCAGTTCAGGTGGAATTGTGGGGGAGTTGAATGTTCTGGTGATTTTACATGTGTTGGTGGTCAGATTGCTCTGGGATTTTTGCCCGATTATATCACTGATCAAACTTTTTAATAAGAAGTTTTATAAGATATAGAAACCTCTTATCATGTCCGAGAGTAATGGGTCAGAATTATGGGAGATTTGAAAATAGATGGGAATGAAGATCACATGACGATGACAATCATTTCTCAACCTACAGTAACATTGAGATGCTTGTATATGTTCGTAGGAAAAGGTTTCACATTCTACAATAACTTGTTTAAACCTTGATTTAGATTTACATTTGGCAGGTGCTTTTAATCCGAAGCAACATACACAGAAGAAATGCTACTTCTTTGGTATGAATTCGGAAATGGTAATGATATACAACATGATGATTTGTGAAGGAGACCATTATAATATAAAAATGTCTATTTATTATAAAATTGTTATCTGGGTTATCTGGTTATTGTTATACACCACCTAAATCTGTGCATGGTATTGACACACCACTCTGTATCACCAAGCTCCATGTACAAGCATTGATAAACATGAACACTAGATGGAGACACATATCTATCACTAGTACTACCATTGAGTATCCAGTTTGTCCTAATCAAGGGGTACTATTGCTAGTAGAGGTTAAAAATTCAATACCATTTTGCATATGTAATGTTGATTAATTTTAGGAATTACAACTATTTATTTACTAATGATGATGATGATGATGATGATGATGATTATTATTATTATTATTATTGCATTTTGTTCATTATTTCTTGCTAGTCTATATTTCTAAATATATTTTTAAATAACCTTGCTGGTAGTAAACTACTTAATCATCTCCGGCCTCACTGAAAACTGAAAATTGTATGGTTATAATCTTGCTTTTGAATACCATAACTAAGACAAGACACATTTTAGACTCTGAAGATGCTGAAGAACCTTGCAAGTTTTCTGCCATCCTCAGCAGTCCATCTAGAGCAATTTGCTAGATATCAGGTACACTTCACTATGTGGATTAAATTACAATACTGTTGAATGCATTATCAAACATACTTTTCTTTTATCAGCCCCCTTTCTTAATAATCAAAGGTAATAGGGTTTCATTTGAATAAAGACTAAAAAGAGCAGTCTCTGATGAATCTATCATTTCCATCTTCTCATTTCAACTGTAATGATCCAAAGGCCATTTTCCTGCACTCAATTTTGAGAGGAGCATATTAAATGGAAGAAAATATATTATTCCTGTGGAAAGAAAGGTTCTGAGCCATTAGGTAGAGGGAGGTGCTGTAGTTACATGGGACTAATTGAATGTCAATGTGAGGCATGTCCAGGAAACTGAAGTGTCACGTCAGCAATATCGGGGCGGCTTAGAAAGTGAAGTTAGCAAAATGAGGTGCCGGCTTCAGGCAGGAGTAAACAGAAGAGTTTAATGAAGGTTGAGGTGGTTTAGTTTAGCGAGGTGGGTGTCATTACTGCTTGTGAAATAGAGAGAGATGGTGAGGTTATTCAAAGACAGGTAAAAGCACTCAATTAGATTTGTGTGTGTGTGTGTCACTGCTGAAAGATCATTAAAATCTCCTTGCAGGATTTAGTATGGCATTTAAATTGCAGCCAGAGCATTTAAAGGGCCTGTAGATGAAAACGAAACACATAAATAAATAAAAAAAAGTGCTTTTCCAGTGTTGGAGATGTGGCATGAGAAATGAACACACACTCAGTTAGTCTTGGCAGCATGAGGAGGAACTTGCATAGATGTCTTTCTTTCAGCTTCTTTCTTTAAAACAATAAATTCAGCAAATGATTCAATCAAAATAACCGCGCACTGCATACATAGACATGCCACTGACTCCACATACAGAGATACATATTAGATTAGACAAGCACTGATTCTTTTAAACAATCCTTCATTGATTATAATACAAGCTAAGTTTCATAAGGTGACAAGTGCTGGTTAATTACTTTTATTTTAATGTTTAAAGATCATTAAATGGAATTTAAAAGGTGCCAGTCTGCAGGGTGTTAAAACTGATTCTACAGCATCAATAAAGCATCAATAAAGCAAATATAATATGTTCTAGTGAATGAATATTTTAAATATAATGCCATGCTACTACGTAGAAGGAAAATAAATGACAGTTTTCTAGTTACTGTTTTCACTTTTTCAGTGAATATTTTAAGCCCCCAAGGGCAAAGAATGTTGCTTTGGCGAGATTGGGAAAACTGCTGGAAAAATGCTGGAAGGAAGCTGCCCCATTATAGCCTTATACATAAGTCTGGAACAGGAGAAGAGAAACAAAAATCCCAGCTTTACATTTCCTGAACCATTTAACTACAGTACAGCATGGTATGGTACAAGTTAGCACCCGGATTCGAACTTACAACGAGTGGAAAGTTGAAGTTTAAGGTTGACACCTATGTTTTCAATTGGATTTTAGTTCCCACATAAACCATAGGTTTATATTACACTAAATAAGAAAGACCTTTATAAGCTATTTTCCTCTGTAAATACAGGATTCCTCACAACATCAGCAGTAGTCCTGCCCTGTGTGCTCCGCAGTGTGCACACAGCCATTAAAAGCACATGATGGGAAAAAAAAAATTCAGTGTGTCAGCTTTCATTGCTTCAGATTGCTCTGTTATTTACACCCACCTCACTATTCACACATTAATGGGAGCAGGATAGAAAATAAACAAACACTGGCAGGCATCAGGAGCTAAACCTCATCATGTGTGAAAGCAGTGTGTGGAGTGCTGAAGCACCAAAGCATGAATAGTGTAAGTTTGTAAATTCAGACCTTTATAGGGCAGTACCTCTGCTCTGGTGCTGTTTATTTTCCTCTACAGATGGCTATAAACTGGTCATAGGGTTTGGGTGTGATTAAGAGGCTAATTAGTTTTGTGGGCTATAGGGAGGCATTGTTTTCTGTGTGTGTTCAGTGCTTGGGCTAGGCTTGTCAGGCTAATAAGGGATGGGATCCTTTATTATGGCTAAGGACAGGTGCATGGTGTGCAGGCTGGGACAGGCAGGCAGGGAACATCACCAAAATAGAGTTAGATAAACAGTGTGCGCACTTGTGTGTATGCGATTGATAGGCAGAAGCAGGTGTGTGGCTCTTGGTGAAAGTGTTAAAAGTGCTGAGTAAATAGCTGAATGGCACCAGTATGAACTGGATCAAACCAATCCCAGCACCCAAGTCCCAGGTCCAAAGAG
>JAOUWY010000071.1:26563607-26578826 GCA_025728095.1 Prietella phreatophila
TACACACACACACACCTATATATATATACACATATGTGTGTGTGCGCGCGCTCGCATGTGTGTGTGTGTGTGTGTGTGTGTGTTTGTGTGTGTGTGTGTGTGTGATTTAAATGAACAATGGTGAAAAAAAAAGCCTAAAAAAAAAAAACTTTTTTGGAAGCATCTGATTTTCGTATGATTATACATAACAAATAACATGGTGTGTTGTAAATTATGCCTGATGTTCTTTCTGTTCATTATGTGCAGAAATACTTTCGCGTGTGTGAGAGAGAGACCGCGAGAGAAGAACCTGTCCAGACTGAACAGTTTACAATCTGGTTCTGCATTTCATCCTAGTGCGAGTTTCATTTTGAGAGCTTTACACGCATATACTTGTCTTTGCGAGTTTCCACAGAAATCTCTAAATGCCCCATCCAGATTTCCACACTGCACATTCGGCAAACAACACCGCCAAATTATAATGTAGCCCTGGGATTATAACCTGAGAAATAAACCCAGGAAAGATAAGACTAGACTACTTTTCTAATCCCAGACCCGCATGTGTTTACCGTTGACACCGCAAGACAAACAGCAATCAGAAGAGTGGGGTATACTTTTTAGCACATTTCAGATATCCTAACATGACTGATGGAAGGTACCAGAGTTAATACTAATTACACTTGGCACAACATGGCTAATACAAATCACATTATCTTCTGCACCAGCACAACCTCTGCTCACGCACCATATGCTTTAGTAATCATGACTCGAGTCTTTGACTGGGACTTAATTGGTTTTTGTGTGTCGAACAGAAGCCCAGTAATGAGTGGTGTGCTTCGGTCTGGTCGATGCTTGCTGTAATGTGGCTTAATCTCCCCAATTGAGGAGTATGAGATCTGTTTTCCTGATCAGAAAGCAGTGAGCTGACCCTGTGAACTTCTGAAGTGGAGAAAAGAATGGCAGACTTTTCTCCCACCTGTATCACCTCTTAAGAGAGCAGTTATTAAGTCTGTTCAAAATGACTCAATCTGGAAAGTTACTCTGAATCTTCCTCCGTCATCATTACTCTCCTCACATATTTCAGAAGTCCTGACTACTTACGCTCGCTTCAACAAAGCCTTTTAGTTTTCCAGCTTTCCATGAAACGTGCAAAAATAAAACACCTTCACGGTCCTTCACCGGATTGAGCACATTTTGGAGTTGTCAGGAGTTAATTGGTATTTACTGTGAATAAGTGTGTGACGCCATCAGTGGTGCTTTGTCTGAGAGACCGTGGTCATGAATACCGTATGTATCTCAGGCCTTAACGTGAAAGGCCTAATCAGATGTGGCACATGGGTGCAGCAGCCATTGGAGAAAGTGAGCGAGCGGCTGGCTCGTCTCTCAGATGACATGGCTGATTTGAATATCAAAACAGAATGTAAAACGGTGATTAAAACTCAATTATGCCTCACACAGCTGAAAAGTCAATTAGAGACTTCTGAGGCCTGGAGGAGACAGATGCCAAGGTGAAGAAGAGGGGAAGGAAGCGGTGGCAGCCCCGGGGAGTGCTGATGGCCAAGATAAGAACAACATGTGTGAGAGAGCCAGGTCTCCCATGCTCACATTTATTCAGGACCATATTCATATCTCTAGAGGCAGCCATCATAACGTGGAAAAGGAATTAAAAAAAGCTTCCGGTCAATTCCATCATGACCCATCCATAAATTATGAGCAATTTACATCATGAGAGATTCATTTGGGAGAGCTGAGAGCAGTCAGACACAAAAGGAATAGACAGAGAAAGAAGGATCACAAAGCTCCATATTCAAATGGGGCTCCATCGAGAGTTCCCAGTGCTCCCACTGCTCCTTGCCCCTCCTCATTGATCCTGAATTACTTATTTATGCCTCTATAATGAGTGCTGGATATAGAGAGGGGAGCTGGATAGACGTAGTGAGGCAGACGCTGGGTTTTGATCTGTGTAGCCATGGGAGAGTCCTTTCATCACACTGAAATCCATCAGACCTTGAACCTGCAGGCCGACAGAAAATCAGCGACAGAAGGACACTTCCTGAACATATGCACTGCAAATCACGCTTCGAGAATTTGGTGAGTTTAGTGTGATCCCCATAGACTCTCTCCATTAAGAAGTGAAATGTTCAAGGGTTGGTAACACAATTTAACCCTGTACATCAAATATTCAGCAACTGTTTCTTATAAGCCCTACGAGCTCTCAAAGGTGACCATGGAGGAGCCCAGGCAAAAACTTCAGCATGCAGCCAAATCTAAGTGCAGTAATGTCTTTTTCGTGTCAGGCGCCGCTTGGTAAAGAAAACTAGGAAAGTAAATGGCCAAAACATGCTGAAAGAACTGTGGTGAAGGTATCCCATTATTTATGTGTTTTGAGGAGCTCTGGGGACAAAAGGCAAGCGCACGGTCACATGCTATCTCCAGGGATTACCGTTTGCCTGCATATAGATACCTTGGCAATAGAAAAACTATATCCGTCTAAACATTTCAACAAGTTCAAACCTCTAACCTAAAAACCTGTGTGGATTAGAAACTTGCATAAGATTATTATACAGTGAGGACTGTAGGTGAGGGACAGAAACCATGATCTCGCTATTTAGAAATCTTTAGAAAAGTGCATATTCCCAACATCTCTTCAAGCTGAAAAAGAGGTTTCAAGCAATGTATTGTTGTCAGGCCTGAATTCTCCAACATGCTCGAGCAGTCAGTATTACCATTTGAAAGAGGGGACTGGAACAGGGTGGAATAATCTACGGACGTGTGTATGAGAAAGTGCAAAAGGAGACTGACTTATTAAACTTGGCTCACTGATTGGCTTTGATACAAAAACGAAAATAATGCCTTAGTATTTTTGGAGAAATTCAACACAAGCCTGGCCTTGTCTGGCATTTCTTGGGTCGTTATGCCTGCATGTGCAAGTACATGCGCGCAAAGAGAATAGGTACTGGAGAAATATAAAACACCAGTAGCTCTAACCGACATCTGAGGAAGTCATAAAAAGTGTGGGTCACAGCTCTGTTACCACACTGTCTTTAGCACATTATAAAACCCACTGTTAAACAACCACCAAAACGCTACGCCGCAAAGTTCAATCTTTACACCCTGCCTCCATGTTTAATTCAGCCCTCTGTTGCATTATGCAAACTAGACATTAGAGATACCAAAAAAACTGTCTCTCTCTCAGATACATCACTGTGAACGTTTCTCACCTCCACACTAGCTCTAGCGGGCTGTATTTTCCAACGTGTGCTACAATCACAAATACTCACCACCTCCTCTCAGCTAGCAGGAGGTCCCTCTTTCTTTCTGTCTCTCATGAAGGTGTGAACTGTGCTCCCCAACTGCTAAATCAACACCATTGATCCCTTCATTTCCTCCTCTTTTCTCGTCGTCACATCGGGCATACGACAGGGAAGTTCGAGCACTTGTTCACATGGTGCTTCAGGACAGCAGCCAGCACGTGGCCTACAGCAGGAGCCTGAGGCCATGTGAGAGCAGGTCAGTGGTGCTTTTAGCACTGCAAGATCCCTCAATCTATGCCAAGATCACCATATATCAGCTTGAAAGAACAACCAGACACATCACATTCCCTAAAAAATAAATAAATAAATAAATAAATAAGGTCCAGGGCTAGCAGCATGAAACCTTTGCAGACTGGCGTGCCATTTTCCGCTTGAATGCAATTTGCTTTGGAACCCTGTAGTCCATTATGCTGTTAAATGGATTGCGTAGTAGGTATCCCAGTTTCACTTTACCACTTTAACTAATAAAGTCATAATACACACTATAATATAAACACATGGTGTGTAAATGCAACTGGCTTTAATGGCACTTAAAGCTAAAGGTTTTTATTGTTGAAAATGAAAAGTAAAAAAAAAACACCACCATTAATGATTCGGGGGTTATAAAGCAAAAAAAAAAAAAAAGAGAAATACATAAAACCTTTACAATATGATGTTCCTGTGGCAAAAAAAAGGCAGGTATATCATAAGAATTGGGGGAAAGTTTTGTATGGATACATCAGCTCAGACACATCAAACATCACAACCTCAGCTTTAGGCATGAAAGAAGCCTTCAGCCAATCAAGGGAGAAAGAGAACCGGAGAATAAACAAGGCAAATATGTATGAGGAAAAATAACTCAGGACTGATGGCTTTTCCCCTCTTTGATGTATGATCATTAATGAACTTATATCATCATCCAGTTCTGAAGTTGTTCTGGAGTTGAACTCTGGAGAGAAATCATGATAGCCAGCTAGTAAGCAATGGGAAGTGCTGAGTATTTTCGTATTTCGAAGTCTTACATCAGGTGGTTGATTTAATGTCCCCACTTGTCTCTATGTATTTATTTATTACGGTGTCTTAGCTCGCTCATAATTCTATCAACAAAATATATAAAGAACAGACAACCGATGGCTGGAAATGCATCAGGTAAGAACAATAATGCATGCATCAGAAGCAACCAGACAAGATAGTTTTGCTCTCTGTGAATAATTAGCTTGCAAAAAGCAGCTTTTAAGTAGTAGCTAGGAAAACCTCTGGTTCCTCTACTGAATTTGCAGATCCATCGGTGCTTCCAGCACAACACTGCGCTGTGTTATTTACAACAGGGCAACTTGGGGGGTTCAGTTCTTTCACCTGGTACTTAGTAACTATGACAATCAGATATTTAATTCTTATAAACTTTCTGTAATACCTTGTAAGTGACATTAAGCTCAAATACTTGGGTTCACATACCAGACTGCATACGATCATACTAACTAGTATGCAAGTACACCAATGGTGTTATTTTTATTCAGCCATACTGCTTAGTGTGTGTTATGAGATTTGGAAGAATTCTCTCAGAATTGCTAGCGAACTTCACTTGCAGCCATGAAATGAATCTGCTCCTTATAGGATGACGCAGCATAACCCGTGTTACTAAACTTTCTTCCCAAAGTTTCATGCAATCACATACTATAGAGTGATAAATTCCGTAATCTCATGCCGCTTCAAAGATAACTGTAAAAAAAAAAAAAAAAAAAAAAGATATACTGTAAATCTGCTATATCTACAGCATAACAACAATGATAAGGATAAAATACAGAGACTCTGAAAGTGGTTTGAGCTTGAACTTTTAACACTCCGTTTTCAGATTAAAGCAGTGCATCTTTGGATGACCAGCAGAGAGCATTCTGGCCCTTAACATGACTCTACTTTTTTACTGCGCCTCTCAAGGTCCTGAGATTGAAGAAAACAAGTTGTTTAGCATCAATGATAAAGGTGCCAAATGCTCCATCTGAAGCTGCTCCATCCTACAATATCACAGGCCAATTAGAGAGCAACAGAGTTGGAGTGCTATACTTCTGAAGAATATAACCTACAATCTCCATGGTAACACAGATGGTGGTCCTGAGTTGTGAGTCGTTCTAATAGTGAGCAGTAAAGTTGTTTTTTTTTTGTCAAAATTATCAAGTGTCAAAATGGAGGGGAAAATTACTGCTCATTCTGAAACCCCCTTAAACAAGACTCTCCATTTTCCCAGTTGCCCTGATATAATTATTATGGGTCTGAAGAGCAGGCATGGCTTGACAGGAGGTAATGCAGGCAGCAGAGTTCTTGGACACTCTAAAAGTTGTGTCCAACTGTAATATCCGAGAGAGCAATTCATGGGTAGGAGTGTCAATGGGAAGAGGAGAGAGACAGGAAAAAAGACATTATCTGGATGAAGTCATCACAGCAAATCTCCAGATAAAAAGCAAACAAAAGCAAGATGCTATTGAGACCAAGAGTTACACAGTGAGAGCTGGATGATCTGGTATGGAGGACAGGTGCCTGAGCTGAGAGCAGTCCTCAACCAGCATGAGAGAAGTTATGTGGAGCATAAGGTTTCCTGATTTCTCATTATCTATGCATCTTTTTCCCCTTCTGTTCAAGTTCACTTGGCTGCGCTTTCATTCCCCACTCTAACACACAGGTGTGTTTTTAGAGGCACTCCACTTCTCAGCTCCTTCTGGATGTACAATACAGTTGGTGGGAAAGTTGTGAACATGAAATATATGCAAATAGAAAGACAACCTCCAGATGAATCAACAAATTCAGAAAATTCGTTAGGTAGACCACTGGGCAAGTAAACGCTCCAGTATGCTTGCCCAGTCCCATGTTTTGGTTGCCTGGAAACCTAATTGACTAGTCTAAAAGTGATGATGGCTTAGCTAGTTAGTTAAATGTAATAATAGTGGCCAAGAGAAAGAAAAAAAAAACCCATACATGATCATGTAGCATATCGGGTTTGTGGCCTCAACAAAAAGTGTTCTGTAGTGTTCTGTGGAGGAATGGACAATATGATGATTTTATAATCCATATACAAATCATGTGTATTGTAATGTCTTTTTTTATAGGTTACAAAAATAATTTTTGTTTAAAAAATATATATATTTCAAACTCTGGAAGTAGATTATTCGCTGTTAAAATGCAGTATTGCTTTGACTTTTTTAAACTATAGAACTGTAAATTATGGGAAGTGTTTTTTCCCCTTTCTTTGGTTGCCGTACTTGTCCCCTGAGCAACCTAACAGTCCAGACGTGAAACCTGCTCGTCCTAGACACCTGATTTGTGATTTGTCCACCCCTGCCTTCACTCCCCAACAAAAACCTACATAAATTTCTCAACGCTATCAAGCAGAGGTCTCTGAAGTTGGAGATTTAGTAGCAGTATCAGGCCATGTCAGACTCCATTGTAAGGTTATTCATCACTGTGGGGGTGCAGGTCATAAGAGTGAACATTGTTCAACCTCTGATTGCATAGAGTGGGTTAATTTGTGAACAGCTACAGCAGTGGAGATATTGTTCAGCAATCAACCAAAATCAATCTGCTCAAGTGTACAAGTACGAAGGGTAGTGCGGGTCATAACGCTTCCGGTGTTCCATGTGTCCTTGGTGGCAAGCACACACGCACACTCTCAAAGATATTTGTGCCAAAGCCCTGAAGCAGCTAATTTTCTGCAATTAGCAGCTCAGGGGATGAAGAAAAAGAAAAAAGAAAGATACATTGCTGTTGATTGCAACAAGAAACAATTAATACAGCACTGCTGTTTTAGCAGAGAACGTGAAGATTATAAATAAGCCCCAGGCAAAGTGTGAGAGATAACATCCAGGCTCTCTGACCAACATCTCTAAATCAGGCACGAAGGTCAGCAAATGTTAAAGCTAAGGCCCTGCACAGAAGACTTATATGTCTAATGAATAGACGAATATATTCAAATAGTCATTTGACTTGAAGTTCTAATAAATACAAGAAAATTACTAATGGGTTAAATAAAATGGAGAACAAATTATAGTTTGCTATAAATTATTATACTGTAGGACAGCAAAGCAACATTGCAATCTTACATCGCTCTTCTCAGTGGCTTGAGCATTGCAGACATGCTTGTGTCGTATAATTATGAGACAGCATGAGTGTGCAGACTGAGTTAATCACAGGATCCTGCCCAGTTCTGTCAATGGAGCTGATCAGGCTGATTTTTCTACATTGCCTTAACAGCTCCATGAGGCCTTAATCCAGCTAAGACCCACTTTATGCACTGTTCAATACAGAGTGAATACTCTGCTTCAGGCAAGGGGACTCTGGGAAAAGATTTGGGGGCCCCACACAAATGTTGCAGAGTATACCTTGCACCACTGAGATCCTTACTAGTGTTTGCCAGCTGGTTTTTAAAGCATCCGTTCTCCAAGAGGAAGCAGCCACCAATCAGTTACCATTCTGAAACACATTATTCTAGTCTGATTAAATCACAAATAAACAAATGGCTCCAATTTAGAGTGATGAAGCAAAATGCAATAGCAAATGAAATACGATGTTATGTTGTGCGGCACGTAGGGCCTGAACAAGCAAACAAATTGTGCTAGATGTGAAAACACCAATCATTTTACATCACAGCACTTCACTAAAGTCCTGTTGGCCTGTAGATTAGGTATGGACAATGCGGCAGCAAGCGGTGGCAATCAGAACCACGCAGTTTAATAGCCCTGTCCTTTCTTGACGAGTGCACACTTTTCTCACAGAGAGAGTAGAGGACTAATCCATTGCCCTGAGGGGCCACTTACGGTAATTGGCAGGTTGTGTGGGCACTGCTGTAGCATTAAACCCATAAGAGGCCGGCTTCCTTCTCACATGGAGTAATGGGTCCTTCACACCCATCATCCCTTTATTTCAATCAGTCTTTTGAACAAGTCAGGCCTCTTGAATGCTGTTACAAGTTTAGTTAAATTAGATTAATGAGTCACAGAATGAAGGAGAAGGACATCTGTGATAACCAGGATGAAAAAAAGATTCCAGGCATGACACATTCAAAGAACAAAAAATGGTTTACATACAAAACAGTCACTGGCAGCATCACCAAGAAAACAAAAAGAAATGGGGGGAAAAAAGTAGTAGAGTACCAGAAAGTAGGTCATTGTTATTTGGTAGTAAATATGAACAAAAGGAGATTAACTTAAGTTGTAAAAATTGGGTGAGCCAGCCAAGGTCCTTTAACTTCATCCTCTACTTAAGATAATTGTTTTTTGAGGATCTAATTTATGATGGGCTTTTTCAATTCCCCTTCATTCTCATTAGTACACACATACTTAGCAGGAAGTGAAGTTAAAGCAGATAAAGCGAGAGATCTACAGTCATTTAATCTGAGGTCTTCTGCCGGAATACAGCCAGGAATATAGACCAATAAACTACAATGCAATAAGCTTCAATTTATAGGGAGGTCAGGAAAGGCACATGGTGGGATAGAGAGAGAGAGAAACAGAGATAGGGAGAGAGAGAAATGTGAGGAAAGATGTTTAGGGGAAGAACAGAAAAGGATTTTCCCCTCTCTCATTTGTAACAAATCATTCACAACAAAACAAATGTTTGTCATCTTCAAGGATATGTACATAAATAGTAGGATCCATTATTAACCCACAATCATCTCCTTCTGCCAGGATGTTATTGAAAAAGGCCGGTCTGGCATGTTTTGGACCCACAGGATTAAAGGGTGGTTGGAAACATATGACACTAGACCCAAAGCAATGCAGCGCAGGATTTTTAGTCACGCCACTATACAGTTTCAGAGGGAACTGGTGTTTTCAACACAGATACTAAATACCAGATTTACTGAAGCAAACAGCACAAGTAAAAAAATAATAAAAATTAAAAGAGAAAATTTGCTCTTAATCACTGGGCTACAATAGCCAATATTTGTCTAATTAATTCAGTACATAACAATGGCTTCACTGAGCATATGCATCCAATCTTGGTGTGATAAAGGAAAAAAATTATAATTCCAATCTTATGGAACCACTTTTTCCTTACTGTCTGACATAAATTATATTTGATTGACAATGTAATCACATCTTAATTTATTCCCTAGTAAGAAACATAAGCCATACTTAAACATGCTACACAACAAGTTGGTTATGATTTTAAAATTAGAAATGGTTTTCTTATTAACGTTTTCTTTGTGCCTTATTTTTAAGGAAGTGGATTTACTTAAAATGCAATATGGCTATGGAGGTTGAACCCTGCCATAGACATCAAACCTCTACTTCTCCCTAGTTCTGAGAACCCAGGTGTTACTACACTACACTGGGAACTTTCAGGTAAAGATTTGGGCTGAGCTGCAACTCCAACTCCTCCTGGTTTAAGCAATCACTTTGAAGTGCAACGATTGAGAGCTTTTGAGATAGCCTCATACTTACGGGGTACTGGCACAGACGCACAGGATTACAGAGACCCAGAGGAGTCAGTGGAGTGACTGGAGACTCTGGTTAGCACATTAGGGCCCAAGCATTTCCTATTAACTCAGAACCGGTGGCTTAAACAACTAAGGGCAATGAAGAACACAGGCTATAGTATTAGCTCCTCAGAAAACAATTTGTTGAGAACAGATGTTCAGGTCTCATTACAGTTCCTACATTTGCTGTTCAATTACAAAAGGAAAAGTTTACTCAGATGTTTCAGGGATGGCATGGACATTAGCGAATAGCTCTCATCCAACTCAGTGCACACACAGTTTAGGAACGCTAGCAGTCTAAATATCCTGTTTCACGAAAGTGCCATATTAGCATATGCTAAAGTGAGAAACTTTAGTTTGTATGCACACAAACACTTGAGTTAAGCCACAGAAAAAAAATATTATGTAACTGTCACTCTGCCAAGATACTAATTCGTCTGCCATTGGAGTACAATGGGGTCTTTAATCCAGTATAAGACATGGAAGGAGACATAGACTAGAGAACATAAAAATATAAAGGTGAAAATTGCACAGAACTACCACAGCAACTATACTGCTGTTAACAAGTGTTATAAAGGAGTTATAAATCATTCATAACAGTTTGTTTCTAGTGGCTGTTAAATGCCCTCTGAAAGAGTGTATGTTTTCTTATGAAGAGTCTTTTTTTTAAAAGAAGGGCAAATTATTCTTAACTGTAGAAGCTGAGCTGAGTAAAAAAGATGATCAGTGGCAAGACTGGTGGGGTTTATCAGATGTTTAGAGCAACAACCTCTAAGATTTAAAGCAATCATCACCAACCCTGTTCCTAGAAATCTACTGCTCATCAAGTCATGATGGAAAGATTGTACTTTGCGAGTTGAACACACATGAGCGCCACCACAAAGACGCACTTACAAGTGGGAAACTCTGGATTTTCTTTAAGCCCAGACTCTCCTAGTTAGGGCGTGCGAGTAAGAAAACATGCTAGAATCAATGGATCCAAGGTCTGTTATTGACTGTAAATTTGTTGAAATTGAATGTTTATTCACCTCAGAAGCTGATTTCAGTTATTATGTGTTTGGTATATGCAGCAGGTTATTGAAGTCCAAGCTTAACATGTCAGGCTTTTTTATTTACGATAAAACAAGGTAATTTCCTGCACAATGCGATAGCATTGAACAATTGTTCACGATGCAACATACGAACGATATAATATGTAACATTAAAGTTTACAATGGCTTCACTAATTGTTTAAACATATAAAAAACTTGCAGTATTTTTTGGTGGTTAATTAAGAGAAGGAAGATTCACTGCCGTCTTGCTGCAACCAAATTGACTTGAACACACCTGATGTCATAGTTCGCCTTTCCAACTCGTAAATATGAACTTCCCAGGAGGACCTTAATTGCTTACCAGACCACACCATAACTTCCCTGAAGGCTTTGGCTCCAACCATAATCGTGCCCACATTGAGATGAAACCTATAGGGAATTAGATTTCAAGGACAAGGGTTGGTGACCACTGATGTAAAGTGTACAGATCAGCAGGTTGAACATGCACACAGTAGCCATTATATTACTTAAACATATCATACAGCTGCAGTTTGTATGTACACAATTACTGATTATAGCCCATAAGTTGCTATGTACAATTTGTGGGGCCATTTTTTTCTGAAAAAGGCAGACCACAGTATCATCAATGACAAAGTGGCATATAAGCGGCACGGACATGGGGGTGTCGTTTGTGTGGATAAAATGGTGTCTGAAATGGCAGTGCTGGAAGGGTTTCTAAACAAAAACAGCCAAAAATATCTACCAAACAGTCCTGTAATCAGTCACTGACTAGTGTCCAACTACAGACACCATGCAAATTAGATATGATGCGGTAAAATAACAAATCCAAATGACTGGCTCAAATGATTCCCCCAAACAATAATTCAGTGTGTGGCTCAACATTAACTCAATCCCCCACTCAACTTTAATTCCTACAAGCAATTATTTCCCACTTACTGTTTGATGCACAAAAAAATGGAAGAAGAATGTGTAACCGTGGTTTATTTTTATCGTGTCATATATATCCTCTTGTTAAATGTGTATAGAGACTTAAAGAAGAAAAAAAGCATAAAGGAAGCAGCAGAGGGTGTTGGTGCCTCTGGCGAGTGAACGCAACTAGCACAATTAATTTGTTTCGATAATTTGCTAACAAACTTAACACAAAGCCTAGCATGTAAATATGTCAATCAAAGCTAAATATATTTTAAACAAAGGTAATGTGTATAAACTGTATAGTGGGCTATAGAGTACACATTTCAGCCACTGCAGTCGGAGTAAAAATAAATAAATAAAATAAAACTGACAGTGCACACCCACAAGCAAAAACAGAAGCAAACTGATTAGTTTGAACAGTACTCTTACAAGGTGGGCCAACAACGTAGGTGCAGAAAAACCAGTAACCCTGCTCCACCTCATACAATCTTACCAGTGAAACACTAACTACCATGTCTTTCTGACGTCTGTTGAGAATGATTTACCACCCAAATAACATCTGGTCAGTGAAGGTCCCTTTCAGATAGGTGTACCTCACAAAACCTGCTTCAAGATAGTTTTACCCATGATCGTGGTACTGAGTGGATGGTAGAATTAAAGATGGACCTGGTGCACGTTTCTTCGGCACCACAGCCTGCTTTCTGATTCAAAGTGATTAAGAGAGAACAACCCCGACATCTCCAGAAAATCAATGAGTCCAATTACAGATGATTTCAGCAGTGCCGCAACCCAGCCGAGACCGAAAAACTTGTATTAATTAGGTGAGAGCAGCTCATGAGCGCACCATTCGGTGGTACGGAAATAGAAATCATGTAGATTTTTGCTTTTGAAAAGGAACATTGTGTCCTGTGTAAATACTTAAAAATAACATTTACAAATAATGTTAGCTTTACTTAAATGAATTGAAATCTAACTCGAAGTTTCCAGGATAATACACAAATCTTTCAGTATGCTAAAATCAACACTGCCAATTCGACAAAGGTTACAGTCAAACACAGGTTCTTTGCACTCAGTTTCAGTAGCACTAATGAAACACAGACATTGAAAAAGACACATGTACTTTTTTTTTAAATAAATAAAAATGCAACAAAACAAACGTTATTAAAATTGACCTGAGTGGCCTGACTTCAAATTGTATAGAGTATTTCATCTCTTCCTCGGAGCTCGCATGACAGGCGAGGACTTGGAACAAATGTTTTAGTGCTTGGCACCTAGTGGCACTGCGACGGATGGCAGTTTTGACAGGCGTGAACAGAGGGAAGTGGGCTGAACCCACACATCCAAGATCAGCAACTTAAGGCTTCTGTCATTCAAACTCAAGAATCTTCTCAGCCAATTATAAAAGTCTCCTTGTTTTCTTCTTACTATTCTTTCATACACAATACTACACAGAATGTGCTATGCTTCCTTTGATGGCCAGTAGCACTCTGCTATTCAGACATGGATATAAATGCACCCATGTTGTAGGAATATGACAGCACCTAGAATGAGAGCATTTATAATAGGTACATATGGCTCAACTGGAAAAGGAAAAAACAAAACAAAAACAAAACAAAAAAAAAACACCACACCATAAGCTATTGAAGCAAATAGAGGTGCCAGTGAGCAGAGGAGGAGCAGCACAG
Source organism: Prietella phreatophila (assembly GCA_025728095.1). Lineage (NCBI taxonomy): Eukaryota > Metazoa > Chordata > Actinopteri > Siluriformes > Ictaluridae > Prietella > Prietella phreatophila. The sequence continues at coordinate 26,576,992 of JAOUWY010000071.1, forward strand.
GAAGAGAGAGTGTGACGTGAGGACCACTGTGCTGTTCAATCGTCTGTGGGCACCAAGGTCAAATCCAGGCATGCATCTGGCCAGCCATCTGCTCCTAGCAAGCACTGTAGAGACGCTGCCACCTGCATCAGTGCTCTGGCCAATCATCATGTTTGGTGGTGGTGGTGCATGTATGCGCATGTCCGTGCGTGTTTGTGGTCCCCAGGGATTGTGGTCCATACTCTTGAAGGTTGAATCCATGGGTATCTGCAGCAGGTGGGCTGTTGTAAGTATCTATTGTACTCAAACACTCAAAGAGTCTTCCTCTATCTTTTATTCTGTCTTTAGTTCTCCCTTTCAGCATAACCCATGTTTCATAATTCTGTTTTATACTTGCTATTTCTCTGTCAGAAAACATCCAGCCCCCTCACAGTCCAAAATACAGCAACGGAAATGGGCAACAACACAGAAATATCAAATATTGCTGTTACAACAGTTTGGTAAATAAATTAACATGGTTAATTTAAGTTAATAGTGTGTGTGTGTGTGTGGGGGGGGGGGTTCATATATAAGAGCAGTGTTAGCTCAGTGATTGCTCAAATTTAATTCATAACGGCAGTGGTTCAATGGTTGGTCTACTGCTCAGAAGGTCATGAGTTCAAACCCCAAGCTACCACTGTTTCGCCTTTGAGCAAGGCCCTTAAACCTCAACTGCTCAGGTGTATGAATGAGATAAATGTAAGTCACTCTGGATAAGGGTGTCTGCCTAAAACCGAAAAAGTATATGATTTAAGTAGCGTAGAGGTCTAGCTTGAAATGACAAACGAAAGGAAAAAACAACCTAGCCAAGCATTGGGCACAAACAACCCACCAGAACAGAACAGTTTGTTGAGCTGGGTTGGGATCCGATGAATAGGAAGACCACAGCATATGATTTGCATCATTTTCATACTCATCAAAGCATTCTGTGAGCCCGCATATCCTGTGGACGGGGACATTGTCATTGTGGAAGAGACCACTCCCATCAGGATAGAAATTTTTCATAATAGGACAAAAGTGATCAGTCAGAATCATTGATTTGAAGTGAGCATTCAATCTAAGAAGACATGGACCTAAACCATGCCCACAACAGTATAATAAAATTGGTGATGCCTATAATAATAATAAAAGCAATTTGACGCATCATCAAAATTGCATTCCACTATTACATATATAAAATTAATGCTTTTTTCAAATAGGCATCTACCAGTAAATTTTTTTTTTATACATAAATACAATTTTCACAGTATAATCTGTTTAAATCAACTCAACAATCAACTACTGTGGGTGATTTCTGAAGGACCACTGCTGTTCCTAATAATCCCCCGATGCCTTGAAGCCATTGTACTTTCTATCAAGTATAATCAAAAAAAGGCTTTAGTTAATTAAATTTCCTCAATCATTCACGTGTGTAACTTCTTTCCTTATTTGCATCATAGGGACAAAATGGGAAGGCATTAGTGAAGACCCGAGAGAAATTGAGAAAACATTATTGCGACTATACAAACATGGCAAAAGGTTGCTGTGTACTTTCACAAGCTTGCTGTACCATAATTTATGAATAAGAGGAGGTTGTAAGAATGATATTAAGAACAAGAAACCCTCAATATAGAGCCATGCTCACTGAGGAAATAAATGTGAAAATAAATGAGGGAGAACTCTTCTATTTGCCAAATCTATTATACGGCTAGAGTGTAACAGGGGAAAATATAATTTCTTTTGTTAGTTGGTTTATTCATTTCATATTTCAATTTAGAAATAAGTTAAATAAATTAAATATGAAGCACTTTATATTGAAAGTTTTGCATGCTTACTAT
>JAOUWY010000071.1:26650519-26662782 GCA_025728095.1 Prietella phreatophila
CCTGACCTTGACTGTGTAAGAGTGTGTGTGTTATCTATGTGTGTGCGTTTCCTTAACTCTCTTTCTCTGTGATTTTTAAACCATAGTGTTTTACTCTTAAAATGTGAACCCTGTTCATCCATATCCACCTAATACTATTTATATAATTCTGCTGCTATTTATCTAATATTGTTTCTGTGTGTCTAGGTGTCCGCAATTTTTCCCTCTTTCCACCATTGGAAGGGCGGGAGTTGGATCTGAGCACCCGCCACCAAACCGCACATCTCCCTGCTGATCCTCAATAAAATTTACATATTACTCATACTAGGTTTCCCATGTGTTTATGTTATTATATTTTTAACCACAACATTGTATATATCAATGATATTTTTTGATGTAACTGGAGATATCTGTGATTTAGAAGAATACTATATAATTTGCTAGTTTCTGTTGAGTCCAACTGACAACAATGGAACAGGAAAAGAATAATATTAATAATAAACCTTGACACCATTTTTGTATTGTTGATTAATGCATTTGGTCAGTTGTTTCAATATTTGTTTCTTTCCTAAAATGAAGCATTTGATAACAAGGGACATATTAACTACATAATTTATTACATGGATAAATGTGAGAAAGCAATTTCCAACATGGCAGCTACCCCAGATCAAAACAGTTCAGATACAAGGTAAACCTTCAGATTATGACACTGCTAAAATAGCCCACTTGTGTTCACAATGACTCCATATAAAATGAACACACATTTTTCTCCATGATAACTTTTGAGAATTGCATTCCCAAACCTAACCCAACTAAATATTTTCGGTGCATCCATGATATAGTTAACTGATGTTAATCACATACATGTCAAATGCTAAGTGGAACATTTATGGACATAAAATATTCTCAGTTTACTATAACAGACAGCAAGGGTGTCATATTAGTGAATCTTTTAGGGAATGGGTGAAAGTGAAGGGCAGTTAATATTCAACTCTTTCCAGAGTCACGTGTTGATTGGCTCATCTGCCATTTTTATTGGGTATTAAAATACACAGCTATTTTTACATTTCTTTTTGTATTTTCCATCAACAATATATGATTATTTTATTCACTAACAAGACTTCAACACACCATGCATGATTTTTATTGAGCCACTAGTTAAGCATACTATAGATAAGATAAGCAATCTAATCAGCAAGCTAGTATAATTATCCATAACTCAAAATAAATGCAATTGTAGTAACTTAGTCAGAGAGATGAAAAGGTATTCCAAATAAAAGTATAACTGAAAGCTAATGACAGATGTTGGGGCAGTCCATAAACAGTTATGAGAAATCTATTTTTATTAAACACTTTTGTGAATTCTTTAGTCAAAGGTATTGATCATTTAAAGTTTAAATCAGAACAATTCATTATTTCAGACTGGGAAAAATTTTTCAGAGGAGATAATTTCTTACTGACTATGTGTTACCACCATTCAAATGCCCTCAGTAATGATCTGTTGTAACGGATCTGGACTGGAGGCGGATGCAGGTGCAGATCAAAGTCTTTATTAGACACAAACTCAAACTCAAAGTAAACGCGGTCCTCACCGGGAAACGAGAAACTGGAATCATGGTATATAATGAGATAATTCAAGGCATGGAAACAAACGATACATCCGATCCAAACAATACAAACAATAGAAACTCTAATACTCTGCTCAGTAACCAAGGCATTTAAATAGAGAACATAATCAACTCAAAGCATGGACACCTGAGGCAAATTAAAGTCACTTAAACTAAATGCCGGAAGCGAGCGAACCAAAACAATGTCACATGACTCGTCAGGAGCTGAGCCACAGTGCCTGGAGGGCTGGGCGGCCTCCTCGGTTTGGCAGCGTAGTGGGACAGCCCCCTCGGAGGCCTTAAGCTGTAGCTCTGAGGTTGCAAAGTTGACCTTAGGCGGGAGCTCCACAGCTGAGACCTCCCCATAGGCCTCAAGCTGGAGCTCTCTGACCTTGTTGCCCCCCCAAAAAAAAAATTCTGGGACAGCCTACACCTCTGGACTGTGCAGCATGGTGAAATTCCCCTGCAGTAGGAAGCCCCAGATGTTCAGGTCGCTTTGCTGGCTGTAGCTCTTCAGCAGCAGGGAGTGGTAAATGGCGCGAGGGGCGACGTGGCGCGTAGCTCGGTTATGAGCTGAGCAATTTCCTTGGCGAGCTGTTTGCTTTTTTGCCACGAACGAATGGCGCAACACCCAAAACCTGGCCGCTTCGGTGGCGCTCTTGGTGACCTGCTGCTTCTGCATTTTTGGAGCAGTATTCTGTAACGGATCTGGACTGGAGGCGGATGCAGCTGCAGGTCAAAGTCTTTATTAGACACAAAACTCACAATCAAAGTAAATGCGGTCCTCACCGGGAAACAAGAAAATTCAAGGCATGGAAACAAATGAGAAAACCGATCCAAACAAAACTATCCAGGATCAACTATAGACACGATAATACTAAGCAAAGTGCTAAGCAACCCAGGCATATAAATAGAAAACATAATCAACTCGAAGCATGGACACCTGGGGCAAAATAAAGTCACTTAAACTAAATGCTCCATCCAGAAGTGTGCAACCCAAAACAATGTCACGTGCCGAACCACAGTGCCATCTGCTGGCCATGGCATAACATCTGTAACCTACAGAAGCAGAGAACAGAGCGATTAAACTAGAAATAAATGCTCAAAAAATACTTTCAATGATTTGAAAATATTGTTTGAAATTGCAGAGCTATAGAAGATAGACAAGACATTCTTCTCTTTATAAGAGTTAGAAATCTTAAAGCAGTCCAGAGTTTCAACTTGTTCATAAGCCAGTATTAAATAAATGTTTGTTGCTGTCTTCTATAGCAGCCCTGTTGCAGTTGTGCTCCTCATGATATTCAGAGAGAAGCTGAAGATTGAAGTAGGAAATAAAGTAGGTAGTATTTAATCAAGGCAGAAAATAGTGAGGGCAATAGCATGTAACAAATAGATTTTCTGTGTTGTGTGGCGGTAAGTTACCCTGTAATGGGCTGAGACAGGGACTTCTGTGGGCCGAGTGGTTTGCTTGGCTGCTCTGCCACAGCCCGGCTGTCTTTATCAAGGGCCAGACTTTACACATAATCCCCACCAATCAATTACCCTTCATGGAGAAAGTCAATCAGGCAGCTACTGGAGGCTATTCTGGACCAGCCAGAATGAGGGAGACGCATTTAAGTGTGACTTGCCCGTAATGCTGTGTGGATTTTTAATGGGCCTTCAAAAGTACAAAGAAGCCAAGTGCTATGAAGAAGACTGGTGCAAAGTCAGAATAAAATCCAAAGGGTCTAAGAATAGCTGAAAATAGTGGTTACCTGATATGGGCCAAAATATACAGCTAAGTGAAACTGAAAAATGATAAAATGCCAACATTTATGAGAGAATATGACTAATCCAAATTGATGATGATCATTATTGGTTGGTTGGTATAAGGTCACCAACCCTGTCACAACTACTGTCACTTAACTGTTTCTAAAAACATTGACATTGAGTGTGGTTGAAAAAGTACTGAGTAATTATATTTAAGTGAAAGTATAAATAGTGTGCCAAATGCTTACTCAAATAAAGGTGGAGGTATCCAGCCAAAAATGTACTCAAGTTAAAAATTGTGGCTACTCTTAAATGTACCCAAGTACCCACCCACCCATCCATCCATCCATATTCTGTACTGTTCATCTGACACAGGGTTGTGGGGAGCCTGGAGAGTATCTCTCGGGGGACTTGGGGCACAAGGCAGGGGACACCCTGGACACACTTTGGATAACTTTGTAAATGCCAATGAGCCTACAATGCATGTATGTGGACTGGGGAAGGAAACGAGAAATGCCTGAATCATGGGGAGAACATGCAAACTGCGCACCCAGGGGGAGGCTGGAATTTAGCCCCAACCCTGGAGATGTGTGGAAAACGTGCTAACCTCTAAGCCACGTACCCCATGTAGTCAAGTATTAAAAAGTATATATATTTTAAAAAATTAAAAAAAAGTAAATGCTTTTAACTGCTGGCAATTATCATGTTTTCACATGATTTTCTAAAACTGTTACAAAATAATTTTAGCTTAAAGCAACAAAGCTGTTTTGCCTCAAAAATTTAATCCCGGTGAGTTTGCTAGCAATATACATAATTTTGTTAGAATGCTTAACTGAACCCATTCAACTTATATGCTGCTTACAGTCAATGGCTGGAAAGAGAAGAAGAGCACTTAATCCTAGCAATACATTGACTGACAGATATAGTTAAGCTAAATGTTTTCAAATTTAGGTTACCAAAACATACAAAATGCTACATTTTTTAATGCAGAGTATGACTTAAACTCAGATTTCATTATAAATCCTCTCAATCAAAATACTTATCATTTTAAGGTACACTTCTAAGCATTTTGCACTCTGTAATCTGTAATCAGCAATGTCTCTGTCTGACCATTGTCAATGTTCGAAAAAACTAAATATCAATGTATCAGTCGATTAATCATTTATTATTAATTAATAGTTAATTCGTGATTAATCATTCAGTCAGTCATTAATTCATTTAATTCAATCCAGTGAAAACGGTACCAAAGTTATTTTTCAACATGAGCTTTCAAAATGAGCGAATTGTAAAAGTTGCATCCAAATGCACCCATAATGCTCATTTCAACCAGCCAAGGGTAAAGAAGTGGGTCTAAGGTTATCCACCCGCATACCCGGCTCCACTCTTCAGCTTTTAACCAGGCACAAAACTAAGGAGTTGATCACTGGACCCTTCCTGCTGCTGGCACTCATCGGGAAAGGTGCCAAATTAATTCTTCCAACGCTATAAGCGTTAATCTAATGGTGGCAGAGAGAGAAATTACAGCTTGCTGGTTGTCACAGCAGCCTGAGTTCCACCTTTGTAAAGAAACTGTGAAAGTCTGAAACTAATTCTTGTTACATGTCATTAGACAGAGTGAAAATGAGAAAAAATGCACAGATGGTACAAAGGGATGGAGGGCTGAAAGTCCACATACCATCAGCTCTAGCAAATAACACAGTATTTTTTATTGTTTGATTGAACATTTATTCTTATCCAGTCATGATGGTACTGAGACCAACACAAATGCAGAAATGTATTAGATTGATTAGCTTTGTTATGCATTATTTTAGCATATGGTTTGATATAGCTACACATTCTCAGGAGATGGCTGTACATGTACATACATATAGTGCATATATGTATGAATGTATGTATGTATGTATTTATTTGTCCTGGTCACTTTCCAATAAGACTAAATTACTAATTTTATTTAATACAATAGTTAGTATTAATAAGTTAAGTAATGCATCTATTAACCACTAACAAATTATAGTAATGATAAATAACAATATTTTCTGTATCACTAAGAACTTGAAGTATTAACAAACATTACAAAACATTATCACATTACTATGCCTTAATAAACAGAAAAAGAATAAGTCCATCAACCACTGACTAATGATAGTAATGATCACTAACATAATTTCTATATTTCTATAATTTCTATATTTCTATATTAAATATTTACCCAAACATAAATGTCACTTTAAATGGAATAGGAGCTAAACAATGCTTAACAACTTATTTATGTGTATCTGGCTTACCCTTAAAACACTGGGGACACTGGCCACAAGGTGGACAAATCCTCCCTGGATGAGAGGTCAGTGCGTTTCATGGTACCAATTAATGTATTTGCTAATATTACTAAATCATTGTCTATTGGGCAACTTCTTTTCTCTAAAGGCTGACAGTGGTTGAGGTTCCATGGTTTTCCTGCTTTTTCCGTTGTCTTCAAGAATATTATTACATGTTTCTTTCCTTCTAACTGTGTTAAATATAAACATACCCCAATAAATCATTCATTCATTCTCTTTGTATATATTACACAACCACACTCTTAGTGGTCGTCTTTGTAACACATATGCTTTCAGCTTTTTTGTCACTAATTATAAAGTATAAAATAGATATTGTAATATGTGTATTTGCATTAGAAAAAATATTTTTGTTAACATTTAATAATGATGCATAAAAATGATTAATTACTGTCACTTACTTACCATATTTATTGTAGCATGTGTAAGTATGTGTCCCTTTGTTTGGAAAATAATATGTGCTCAAATGGTAATCATTACTATCATTAGTTAGTGATTATTCAACTTATTTTAATGTTTTAGTAATGCTCAATACTGTGTTAAATAATAATAATTATTGACATACCTCTATTAATTCTTAAATAATGCTTAATAATCCAGAAAATAATGTTAGTTTTCATTACAGTTATTACTTAAGTGTTTAGTAATGCTTACTACTCTATTAAGTAATGTTTAATAAACTTACTGATGGATGAATGAGTGAATTTTCACCTTTCACCCTTTCATTCACTCACCATTGTTATGACAAACAGTAGCTCTCAGGAATTATAATGAGTAATCATTTTTTATTCAGATGTAAAGTTAACAATCAGGTGATACTTCAGAGCAGTTCCTCATCTTGAGTATTGAAGTAAAGGAGTCATCTTTGCTACAGTATACCTTCCATCTCAGCTCTCACAGGTTTCCTATGGTGCAGCACAATGTCCCTAATAGAAGCAGTGTGTCTCAAACTCAGACAGCCATTGTGTGTCTCCTGATGATACGGGTGTCTTCAGATGATATGTCTGTCTCGTTCTATTCTTTTTTCCCCTCATTCTCTTCTTTCCCTCTTTTTCATCTTTTCTTGTGTTTATGTGTCCCTAGCTGCCTCATTTTCACTCATATGTGTTCATTCTATCTGTATTTTTCACTCCCTTCTCCCTTTTCTCTCTCCAGGGCGGTCATATGGTTGACAGACAGACAGAGGGGGCTGAGCTTTCTCTCAAAGGGACCCAGAGACATGATGGACAGTGCACAACTAAAACCCTAGATCAGGGCCAAGTCAGAGACACACAAAGAATAAAGAAAAAGAGAATGCAGAGAGACAGTGATGGAGTGCAAGGGAGAATATTTGAATTTTTATTGAGCTACACTGACATGTTTATCCATGGTTTCAATCTAACAGTCAGTTTTTTCCCCCCAGTCAGCATTATCTAATGATCCTTATTGAAGTTTATCACAACAACTGGTGTGTACAAATACAAGGCAGGCAAATTGAAAATGGAAAATAAGAAATTCATCAAAAATCACATCAATTGTACATGATGAAGCAGATGTTGCTTCTCTTCTCCCAACTATAACTTATGAAATAATTTCAAACAAGCTTGCTCAGCTTCTATATCTCAAAACCAATTGATTAAGTTTACTTCAGTGAATGAATATTTCACTTGTCTGTAACTTAAATTGTAGGATTTATTAAATAACTCAAATGAAACAAATAGTTTTTTAGATCTTTGGCAATGCTCATTCATATAAACATTTTTGACTTAAGTTGTAGAGCCCGGCGATTAACAAGGTGAGTTGATCTATGGACTAAGAATTGTATAAACAGACTCTGTAATGGCATCTGGTCCTTGATCAGGTTAAGCTAAAGAATGCTTCCATGTGTGGCAAGATGGTAGAGTCTAAAGGCGAACACTCTTTGATGGACACTCCATCTTCTCTGGAATATTTCATAAATGCAGTGTTAAGAGCTTTATCCTGGTCATGGTGGATCCAGAGCCTATCCTGGAGCCTATGAACACTGGGTGGGCATATACATGCCAGACCCTCAAAGGGCACTATACACATGTATTCACACTCAAGGGCAATTTGACCTACTGATATGTTTTGGGAGATGACAGGAAATGGGTGAACCCATTGGAAAGCCACATGGATCTGAGGAGGACATGCACAGAAACTCCACAAAGACAGTAACCTGAGCTCAGAATAAAACCTGGAGCTGTGAACCTGGTAGCAACATTACCTGCTGCCTCAATGTACCACCTCATTCTCTTAAGCGCATGCAATCCTTTTCCAAACCACCATCAGCAAACACATAGGAATATTCACCATTGCTTTTTTTCTTCAGTCTACACTGATTGGCATAACGGTCTGTTTAAGATAGCCAAGTTTCTAGGACCAGAATTTCAATGGCTTGACAACCTTCTCATCCCAACAAATGGCTTTCACTAAACCTTCTGATCTCACACCAGTTCAAGAGAATCGTCTAATTTAAGCATCAGATGACCTGAACAAAGTCAAGAGGCTAAGGAGAGATCTGTGCACTGACAGTTAATGAATGTCAGATTTGATTAAGCACATGATTGTGTCGTGGTTCAAGATTAACATAAATCAGAGCTTGAGCACTGGTAAAAAATCTACGGATTTTAGAAACATCTGATTGGGCATCTGATTGCTGATTATGGGAAGATTGGTCACCGGAAAAGTGCACAAATATCAATAAACATGTTGTACAATATTAAATTTAGGGTTTCTATTCAGACAGGTCAATCAGTTTTCCTTGTTTAATTTTAAGTTGTCTTATATTCATCCATCCCCTTTGTTTTCAATCACAAGACTTCACATTTCATTTCACATGTATGGCATTTGAAAACGTGGTTGTCCAGATAGATTTACATTTATTTCATTTATACAAGTGAGCATTTAAGGGTTAAGGGCTTTGCTCAAGGGCCCAGCAGTGGCAGTTTGGTGCTGGGATTTGAACTCCCATCAGTAGACCAACATCTTTAACCACTGAGCTACCACTGATGAAGCGTTTCATTTTTGGCAGCTTCATTTACATCAATATGTATGCAGGTCTGAAAAATGTGATGTGCTATTCAGCAGTGATGTGTCATTAGTATCAAAGTCTGCTCCCACCAGAGCTGCAATAATCCATTCTAGATTTACACTCAAACAATAGCATCTCTAAACACTTCTTCATTCATCTTAAGTTTATTTAAATTGTGTTGGAACTGTCAACCATATTCAATTTGTTTCAGTGAAGATCAGTGAGTAAGGTATCTGTTTAATTATGAGCAGTAAAAGAAGAGCAAAATAATCTTGATGAATTTTTGTGAATAATACACTTAGTAAAAGCAATCACCTTTCTTCTTAGAGGAGGAGCATGACTGTGAGATTCAGAAGGCTTTTATCACACATTGTCATTGAAATGCATTACGCCCCCGCCACGTCCTGCTTAATGGGGAATGTAGAAGGGCCTCCGATTAGCTTCATGCACCACTAACAGCACATTCGGTTTTATCAAGAGCCAGCTATTTTTCATCTGCTCTTTTGGTTTATTCATTATCTCAAACAATAACAAATCATGCAAATGAGAAGGCAAAGCTCAATTCAGAATATTTGGAAAAATTGCTCTTCTGATTGGCTCTAAGTTGTTTGAAATGTAAGAAGATGTGTGTCAGATTTTTGTTTTGCATTGCATTTTGTGGCTGTACTTTTCCGTTAATAATTGGAACACATGCTATTTTTGTTTAAAGTAAAGAGGGCATGCACAATTTATACTAAGCTAATGACACCACTTTGATCATTTATCTCTTGTTTTCAAATTAGCATGAATGCAAGTCATTTTGCATACACACTGAAACTGAACGATGAAAAAGCATGGATGATAAAGTTATTACAACTCCTATGCAGATGAGTTGTAATAGATGGTACTATCATAGTACAGGTTAATTGGCAACAGGTCAGTAACATGATAGGGTATAAAAAGAGTATCTTAGTGAGACAGAGTCTCTTAGGAGTAAAAATGGGATGGAATCTGGATGGAAGCATATGTTGTTTTAAAACCTGTATATACCTTTCAGCATCGATGGTGCTTTTCCAGATGTGCAAGCTGCCCATTCCAGAGGCACGAATGCACCCCATACCATCAGAGATGCAGGATTTTGAACTGAGCCCTGATAAAAATCATAAAATGTAATTGTTGCCATATGGCAACAGCATGCGATAATGAAACTGTGGTATGAACTGAAACAGGCCTACATTTTGCAATTGCACCTTATTTTCAAACTACCTTATTTTTATGCTACAAGAGGAAAGTTAAGAATTCAGGAGAAAGAAATAAAAAGATACTTCACTCAAAACATGTTTGGATCTAATTTCTGTATGTATTCTGAGTGAATAAATCCATCCATATCCTTTTAATAACTATAATTCAGTTCAAGATGTAACTTTTAAATGCTTACTAAGTGGCAAAAAAACCAACTCTGCATTACAATAATTTATGCAGTAGAGAGTAATAATTTATGCAGTAACAGTTCCCCCAACAGACAACCAAGTGTTCTACATTCAACACTGATCATATTCCCTATAGATCATGACTGCTTTTAATTAGCAAAGTCAAATAAAAGCCCCAGAGAACAGATCATAATGGTAACATGTACTTGACTAAAACATTTAGATGAATTGTTTTTTTTTTTTTTGTGCACAAATTTCTATGCTTTTACATAGTTATGCATTTATTTGTATTTATTTTTGTACATATATTTGCAGATGGGCACACAGTGGCTTAGTGGTTAGCATGTTCACCTCACACTGCCAGGGTTGGGGGTTTGATTCTTGTTGCTGCCCTGCATGTGCGGAGTTTGGGCTACTGTGTCAGGGGGGTTTCCTCCAGGTACTCTGGTTTCCTCCTGAAATCCAAAGACCTGCATGGTAGGCTGATTGGCATGTCCAAAGTATAAGTAGTGTATGAATATGTGTATGTGATTGTGCCCTGCGATGGATTGGCACACTGTTCAGGGTGTACCCCGCCTTGTGCCCCATGCCTCTTGGGATAGGCTCCAGGTTCCCTGCAACCATGAAGGATAAGTGGTATGGAAAATTGATGGATGGATGGATGGATATTTGCACACTGTATATTGGTTAGTAGATAACTTATAATATAGCAGGACAAAATAATGGTAATTAAAATGTGCAGTAGATTGCTAAATTCTGAAATGCTGTGGGCATCCAGGAGTGAAATCTGACAACAGTGATCAACTGTGGAATGGTAAAAATAAATAATATAAATATAAACTCTGAATTCATTACCATTTTAAAATCCTTGTTGTTGCCTTCATTACTTGTAGTGTTTACCCATGCTTTAATGAGCTTTATTTCCCTGTTACTGTGGAAATCTTGTTTTTTTTTCTTCCGCTACCTTTCTTTGTGTTTTGACTATAGATCTGCCTACTTCTGAAATTGCCTTGTGCCTGTGCTCTTTCCACTGCTTGGAGCTATGACGACGGTTATTAGTTTCCCCTTAAAGAACAAGGCGCTTGCATTCTGCCTCATCAGTTCATATGTTACTGTAGAAGTATGGTCTGGACACAAGGCTACTCAAATTAAAGGAATATTATGTTTGTGCTGTGATGTTACATAAGGATAATCTAAAAATATGACAGCTACTATGCAACAATTTATAATGTTTAATACTCAGATAATGAGGCTGACTGTTTTAGTGCAGTCTATTGCATTGCATCTCCCAAAACCTAAGCAATCACACTTTTATGGAATAAAAACTGCGACATGCTAGTTGTACTCACTGTAATAATAATGCTTCAAATGTCAGTTCATAGCAGGATACCGTCTGTTAATCTATAAGCCTGGACAAGGAATAGAGGATGTTTATATATATATATATATATATATATATATATATATATATAAGATATACACACACACACACACAATTTTTTTCTTCAAAGTATTGCATTATTGCAGGCAGAGGCTTCTTTTTTACTTTCTCTGGTGTTACTAGATCTGGACTGCATCTTAAACAGGGATTAAAAAGATTATTTATTATTATGGATCCCAGGCACTGGTATGGATTCTCTTTTACCTAGGACTTTGATGTAATGATGTAAGAAAGATGTAATGCTTTTTATTAACCTTACGTTCAATCATGTTGAAATGGTAATAGTAGTGATTCAAAACCACTCTGTATACAAAGTTTGATTTTTTTCTTTTACAATTATGCTATAGATAGATAGATAGATTCACACGTTACAGTAACAGCAGCAAAATAATACTGTTTTCAGTAAGAAATAAGAAATAAGAAATAATAATAAAAGCATTTAGTAAGACTATAAATAGTAGTAAAAATAAAGTACATATAACAAAAAATTAAATAAAGAAGTAGCTAAAAACAACAACAACAACAAAGACAACTCCATAGCTTTTTGGTCTCAGGTATTATCATTGTAAAATCAATGATACAAATACAGTAGACTGGCTAACTGCTACCTAACTCTGCATTTTTTGCTTTTTAATACAATACAACAATATTCTATTTTTTTAAATGAAAAATACAAACAAACAAGCAAGCAAGCAAATAAATAAATTATATATA
>JAOUWY010000071.1:26729883-26741799 GCA_025728095.1 Prietella phreatophila
GAAATTCATTTTCAAAACTTTTCAAACACTTTTTCACAGCACTGTATATCTCTAGCAGAGTTGTAATGGGATTAAAGTCAACTTTGATACAGTGAAGGATAGGAAAGGGAAGAATGAGAATTCACAAAAGGAAATAACACATGCAATAATTCAATTTCTAACTCTTGCCTGAATGTATGAATGGATTGTCAATAGAAGATTTATACTTTGATTGCTTCACTGCCTGTCCTCCAGGTCTTTAGCTTATTTTGCTGACTGCAGTGAGGAGCCTTTTAATTTTGCATGCAAAGCTAAACAGAGTGTAAACCCTGGCACCAAACTCACCCTGCACAAGTAGTTTCCACAAGTACTGATGACACCATCACTATAGATTTGTCAGGGCAAACTACAGATTAACCAATCTTCAATATTTAATAAAAAATTATAAGGCAAAGGTTTTAATACTTGTGTATTGTGATTAGTGAGAATCTAAATGGTATGTTTGGCATACTGATTAAAAGTTGATAGTATGTGTGATATATTGATTGTAGATGGTGTGTATAATAGATTGATTGTAGATAGTGTGTATAGTAGCTTGATCAGTGACAAATTTATCAATTTAGCTAGGCCATAGATGCATTTTATTTAAGAAGGAATGGGGGAAAGAAAGAAAGTAAGAAAGATAGAAAGAAAAACCAATTGGGAGGATCTATCCTGGGCGCATGCTGTTAGGATTCAGTCCATGTCCTGACACTGTGTGCAGCGTAAAGCCAATAAGAAAGAACTGTCATGGGATTCTACAATAAAAATGTTGCACATTGTGGAGAGAGAGAGTGAGAGATGGAGAAATAGCAAATGATACACGCTGGTATTAAATATTCAGCATACAATAGCTTCAGCTATAGCTTGTTCAGAAGATTTCCATTTCCACATCATGTGAATCATCTGTGGTGGCATTGTGCAGTCACATTCCTATTAAACAACTCGCTCTGTGAATCCTACTGAGATTGGGACTTACAGGAACCCTGATCTGGCAAATATTGAGTTTATATTAGAAAGGCAGAAATATTCTCATAACTCATACTTCGCTTAAAAGAATACTGTCATTGAAAATTAACATTCATGAGTGAATAGTAATCAGGCAGAGTATATTCAGGGCATGTGCATCCCTCTGGATTAATAGTCAGCTATTAGGTTAGTTAGAGAGGTATTACTGGCAGACTGATCAGCCATAACATTAAAACCACTGACAGGTGTAGTGAATAAACGTTGATTAACGTTTGTAAGCAAGAAAAATGGTTAAATGTGACTATCTCAGCAACTTTGTCATGGGCCAAATTGTGGCTAGATGACTGGGTCTGAGTATATCCAAAACAGCAGGTCTTGTGGGGTGTTCCCAGGATGCAGTGGTTACCAGTGGTTCTGGTAGCTACCAAAAGTGATCCAAGGAAGGACAACCGGTGAAGTAGCAAGGGGGTCATGGGGAGCATGGGGACTGAAGGCTAGTCCATCTGGTCTGATCCCACAGAAGAGCTACTGCAGCACAAATTGCTGAAAAATGCTGACAGTGATAGAAAGGTGTCAAAACACACAGTGCATTGCAGCTTGATGAGTATAGGGCTGTGTAGTCACCATTCGGTGAGAGTGTCCATGTTGACCCTGTCCTCCACCGAAAGTGCCTACTATGGGTACGGGAGCAGCAGAACTGGACAATGGAGCAGTGGAAGAAGGTGGCCTGGTCTGATGAATCATGTTTTCTTTTATTTAAAGGATCTGCTGCTAACATGTTGATGCCAGATACCACAGCACACCTTCAGAGGTCTTGTAGAGTCCATTCCTTGATGGGTCAGAGCTGTTTTGGGAACAATTTATGTTAATTTTTAACTAATAAACTTTGCACAACATTTATTTATGCATTTACCAGGAGGTTGCCCATTTGAGTCACGACTATAATCAAGCAGCTGTCTATATTATGTTATGTAAAAAGATTGATTTATTTGGCATTAAATGAAATTCTTTTTTACAAAATGTACCTGTAATCTGATTACTTTGTTTTTTTATGTAACTGTAACAGATTACAGTTACCAGTTTTTTATATCCTGATTAAGTAACTCTGTTACATTATTCTGTTACTCTCCAAGCCTGTATACAGACAGGTGACACATTAAAGGAAAAATGGGTTATGCATAGGGGTGGACTTTGGGTGGTGGGGCCCCTGCACTTGAATAAATGTTGGGGCCCTACACCATGAAATAAAACTGCTCCAAGGTTGCTATGACATAAAAAGTAGCTAATTTAACAAAAGCAAACAAACAAACAAGAGTAAGCAGTCAAAGAGCAGTGAGAGTCATGAAATACAAATACAAAGCAAATTATTTGTCATCATATGAACTTCATAGATGAACCCCAGGTGCAAAACTTTGCTGTTAGCTAGTCACTTGAGTAAATTCTCAGCCTTTATTATTCAGACTGATCTTAGTATATGACTCTGCCTTGATTTTCTGGTTTTCCCGCTTTGGATATCCCATTGTTCTGGTGTTTTTCTGATTCTCTGTGTGCCAACTGAAGCCTGTGTTTATTGACCTCGATTCTGGTTCCGGATTTTGGATTTGTTTTCACTTAGCCTATTTTGTACCCAGAACTATCTTTTGTTGCTGATTTTTGTGTCTCATTAAACCTCTCGCACATGATCCTCACCATATTCTAAAATCTCATTTTGTAACACAAGCATTGAAGAAAATATCATGATGACATTGGATTAGCACACAATTTATGATATAATAGTAACTACTGAGTCTTATACATTAATTGTATGCAAATACCATTTTTAATTTCTCTATCTGTGCCACTTAGTAATAATTGTAACAATTTAAAAATCCATTACGTGTTCATTACAAATATGAGGTTAAATATAAATATGTGTGTTGTAGAAGGCACTAGTTTTGGTGCTACTGTTGTGATGATATGTTCTTATCCTTTCCAAGTGTAAACCCAGTTAATCAATCAGTTTGTCTGTGTGTAGCAGTTGGTTGGAGCAGTTTGCATTTCATAGCTCTTATGTAGCATGACCCATGACATGTGACATATGACATTTCTGGTAACCAGTAGTTCATACTGCAATTTAATCAGCTAATAAGAATTCCTATCAATAGTTTGTATAATAATTTACTTACAGTTTGCATTTCATAAATAGGGAGAAGTTCTTTTTGGTGACACTGGTCTGCTATAATTCAGCTCATTTCATCTATCTTTCTTTTTGTAATAATTTCAGACAATTATATTTTACTTTCATAAATACTCCCTATTCAGACTACAGACTGTATAATTTTGGGGGGGGGGGATTTTTAAACATGTTTCACCCTGGTTAAAATAAATTACACCTATATTAACCTTCCTCACCTTGGCTTAATTATCCAATTAATCTCACTTGGAAATCTGTCAGATTATCACCATTTTGTTACCACAAGTACACTGAGCTACAGATTCAGCTGACATGATGATCTAACATAAAATGGCCCAGAAAGTGACATAAAACCCTTACCTTATCAACAAAAATCTATGTCACACAAACTATGTCAACTTGACATCAAAATTGATTAAATCTTAGGTTTTCTGACCATAGTAAGGTTAATGAGTCTGTTTATTGTGATATTTTTGCTCTAGATCTATTGCAACTCTGACCAGGACAAAGTGCTTACTGAAAATAAAATGAATGGATGGATGGATAGGTTGATGGATGAATGCTAAGTCTGTTGTATCTTTTACTAGCCTAAAAACAGAAGCAATAACACTTATATTTGATAATTTAACAGCTTAGTATTTAGTTTTTCAGGATCAACAGACAAAAGAGGATGGAGAAACAGTTACTTGGTTTCAATATAAATTTAACTCATTTTCAAATGTAAACAAGCATTTGGTGTCACAAATATCAGCGCCAAGGACTCACATTAGTCTTACTAATTTATACACTTTGAACACTTCTTGAGATCCCCATATGACCAGCTTTGGTCTGACTAACATTTCTATTTGGCATTGTTGCACTAGAAAATTGTAATGCAAATGTCAAAAGGTTTAACCTACTGCTTATATTTCAAAGATGTTTTGGATCTCAGATATGCAGCGTATAGAGTGAAAATGATTTGTGTTTCATGGATCTAGATCTCACACTAACTGAGGATTCTACCTATGGATCAAATACATTATTCAAGCTGTTATTAAAGCTTCCTCTAGTTTGGAAACAAACAGTGTCAAACTGAAAAGAAAAGAGTCTTCATAACAAACTACACAGACAAAATGTTTACATTCAGCCCAGTAGCAAGCCCTGGGGCAGACATTGTACCATGAAAATGCTTCATAATTTTCTTCCTTTTACAAATATAAAAGGATAAAAAAGCATAATTTAAAGGCAATATTTGTTCAAAAGTTTCAAGGTTATTATTTATTTAAAAAAACAAGAAATCAATATCATTTATCTTATAATAAAAAATAATGCATGGCTTCAGTAAAACATTTGAGGGCACTGACTTTAAACTTATAAGCATTTTCTCCACCCACACACAGACAGCAAGCACTCACATGTGTACACACACATATCCACTCACACACACTGCATCTAGTTTCCCAAGCGTTCTGGAGTTGCCTCACAAATAGAGTCAAAGAGAATTTTTAGCACAAAAGCAGAGACTGTAATGAAGGATTAGTAGAGAGGACTGAAATTGAACTTAGGCATGCATAAATCAAGTGTGTACATTTACAAGGCAAAAGCAACTTATTGAACAGCTCTAATAAAGACAGAATGATAAGAACGGGGGAAAACCACTAGCCAGTCAGAGCTGAATGTATGACTGCGACTGAGGCGCTGCAGCTGCATTTGTCCTCTCACTGTGCTTTAGAGAAGTTAGAGGACATAGGAGAAGGTGAGCTGAAGACTTGCCAGGAACAAAGGAAACAAAAGTATTGCAATTATCAGAGCGGCTCTCAGAAGGAAAATAAGCACAAACACAACTCACACCTCTCTTGTCTGTTTTTCAGAAGACCACTAATTGGCTTGTCAAGCTCTTTAGGGCCTTGATAAGACAAAAGCACAGGTTTGTGCTTCACATAAACAAGCATATACACCATCTACCTACATTATAACCGAACAGGTGATGTAATTTATTTCCTTGAGTTGAGTAGAACAAATATGTGCCATATTATTCAACTACGTAGGAAAGAATACGTGCCATCTTACAGAGTAGATTGAGTGTTTATTCCTTCCTAGCTACGGTTTTAGCGTGGCAACAGTGCCCCCTACAGCATCTTCATGGAATTACATAAAGAGAAAATGTAGCAAAAGCTGCAGGTGTGTTCAGACGTTTTATTTTCAGCACTGAGCGATTTTTTTTCTTCAGTAGAATCTTTTTCCAAGTATATTAAATCCTTAACTAGCATTTGTTTTGCCATTACAACTTATCA
Organism: Prietella phreatophila; assembly: GCA_025728095.1. NCBI lineage: Eukaryota > Metazoa > Chordata > Actinopteri > Siluriformes > Ictaluridae > Prietella > Prietella phreatophila. The sequence goes on from JAOUWY010000071.1 coordinate 26,735,317, forward strand.
GATGCAACTGTAATAATTTTTGAAAATTTATAACTGAAAATATAATGGTGAAGCGGTGTTGTTGCCAGGATATTGTGTGTCGGGGGGTTTCTGTGCATTTTGTCTTCGTGTCCGATTTCATCTGGGTTCTCCTGTTTCCTCCCGCATCGCATAAACACTTCAGAATGTGAACTGGCTAAACTAAATTGCCTATTGGTGTGAATGAGTATGTGGATATGTGTATGCATTGTGCCCTATGATGTTCAGGGTGTGTAACCTACTTTAATGCCAGTGATCCTGGGAAGGGCTCTGGATTCATTACAACCTTACAGTAACTAGGATAACACTTACTAAAGATGATTGGGGGGGGGTTGCAGCAGTCAATTCTAACCTATCCATTCCATTTTAATGTACAGCGAAAACTGTTAAAGTGACTAGGACCAGAGTGTTAGCATAAGTACAGAATTGGACATTTTTTAAAAATTAACGTTTTTCAATAAATGCTTGCTGTGCTAGATATAAGGTCCCTCTGTACAATCATCATTCCTCTTGTGGTCATTACAACAAGGATTTGATTAAAAAGTGTAAAATATCAGCTAGCAATATCTTTATATAATGAGGTCTGGCAGAGTAATGCTTTTCTGCACCTGCCACAAACACACCTCAACTCTCCTGTTTGGGCCTGTTTTAGACCACCATGTCTATTGTCCTGACAGAGGAGTGTGTGAAGTGCTTCAAGTGCCAGGAACAGGTGTTGGGCAGAGAGAGAGGGAGGCCAGTGTGCTTTAGCCTGGGCCAGTCGCAACCTCCCAGTGCACTGAACTGAGGACCTGCAGGTAAGCATCACCTACACACTATACTCATTTGGTTGTCTGATTTAGTAATATTTCAGTTATTATTACCATCTTAGCACTGGAGAATGTGTTCTGAGTATTAGGAAGCGTGTGTAAAACTTAAAGGCAAATCAACATCTTTGATATATTTGACCCTACTCTGTCAGTGGTGGCAGATGTCAGGAGGTTCTTAATCCTCTGAAGATGTATGGCCTGTATCTGGAAGCTGTAAATGACTACATTAATGAGTCCTATGGGGAGGATGTTTGGAGGCTTATCGAGGCCCGGGCAGAGATTCCTCACCTCAAATTTGTACGTCACCAAATGTACAAGTACGTCTCCTATTTGTCAGTGAGTTCCAGTAGAGTGAGAATAAGCAGCCTTAAGTATTTGCATTATATACATGCAAGTGTAAAAGTTGTCTTTCCGAGAGGTCAAAATGAAAAGGAAATTAAATTTATGAAGCCAGATTTTTAAAATGTTGATTAATTATCAGCAAGTAACAAAATGATCAAACAGTTTTTGGTAAAATATTAATAGTGTTATTAATAAATAATAACCCTGAGATCAATAATCTAATAAATTTAACACATTTAGCCTTTATAACATTATAACTGCCCCCGAACCCTTTTGTATCCTCTGAGCAGCTTTAAAATATATATATTGTCCCTAATTCTTAGTGACATCTTTTATAACTGTGATTATATGATTCACACTGCCTTTGTCAAATCTGGTCTCTTTTTTTGTTGATATGTGTTGGATTTTTGTCATGTAGCAGGATGCACCCACATTTCATTTTTAAGATGTTGGAATTGTACCTTTTGTAGATAAAGTAGCATTGTCCTTTTTCAAAAGAAATGATCAAGGATGCAACTTTTGCATCACCCAGTATGTATGCATGTATATTTGTGTGTGATACAAGGTGCTTTAAATGAGTGGTAAGACTTCTCGAATATTCCCCAGTTCACAGTATAAACCCAGAGTATAGATTCACTGGTTTTTTACACATTTGTAAATTGAAATACTTGAATTTCTTGTTCTAGTGACAATCTGATCCTTCGTCTGGCTAAAGCAGCTGGAGAGGTTCTGGGAAAGACCCACGATGAGCTGATGTATGCCTTTGGAGTTTATATGGTCAAACGAATAGGAAACTATGGTTATGAAAGGATTCTCAAGGTGACTGTGACGCTATCAATAGACAAGCCTCCAAATGAAATCCTCCCTTACTTCATGTACATTTAAATAGAAATAGACACTACTTGATATCCTTTCACATTCATAGCTCATGCATTAATAACTATACTGAAATACTAAAAAAAAAAGCATAAAATAAATTAGACAAGTCCCTACCCCCTTATTTTACCTCTGCACCTGTTTCTGTGTGGTTCAGGTATTGGGTCGTAATGTAAGAGACTTCATCAATGAACTGGATAATTTGCACGAGTACTTCCGCTTCTCGTTCCCCAAAGTGCAACCGCCAAGCTTCTGTGTGGAAGAAGAATGTGAGACGAGTCTGACACTGCATTATCGCTCCACTAGAAAGGGTTTTACTCAGTTTGTTAAAGGTAACCATACACTCAAGCACATGCTGGGTGTAAAAATGTATGCATTAACTTGGTAGATTGCATGGAAAACATGTTTGTGGAATTAGTGCCCAAAAACAGAATCATGTAAATTAAATGCACAGTGGAGATGATTAAAATAGAGTTGTTGTTGATAACATGTTTCCAATGTATCAACCAAATACTGACCTTAAAAATGCTAATTAGTATTATCACTTCCTTTCACAGTTAGAACAAGTTGTAGCTTGCTTAATGAAATAGATTAATTAAAATTTTTCTGTTTACATATAGTGACTGACTGGCAAAATACAAAATTTTTCCTACATTGTTTATGCTATTAGCCTGAATTTCTGTCATGTATTTCTGTAGGCCAACTCTCTCAAGTGGGCCGTCAATTTTACAACACAGACATTGAGGTGGAGATTTTATCTAAGGAGGAAACAGAGAAAATGACATATGTGGTAAGTGTGTTAAGGAAAAAAAATCAGCACTTGAACTATTTTTTTTTTTAAAGACCACCCAAAAGATGTGCTATAGCTGAAAACCTTTAATGTCTTGCAGGGCTGGGAATTGAATCTGTCTAACAGATTTTTCTATTTTCACCCCAATACTTCTGTAGGTATACAAGATGAACTTTGACAATGCTGCATTTAAGCACCGCATGCCCCAGCAAAAAACAGCTCCTGGTTATGAAAAGCTCCCTATGAAAAGAGGCATCTTCTTTGACATGTTTCCCTTTAGCGTGATCTTCCGTAGAGACATGACTATGTACCGCATCGGAGATGGCCTGAAGGAAGTGTTCTCAGATCTACAAGGCAAAAAGGTCAACGAGGAGTTCACTCTGGTGCGGCCCATGTTGGAGTTTAGCTGGGACAATGTAAGTAGGGCAGGTAGTTATGTTTGTTTTAGCTGAGCAGACACTTTCTATTCAATAATGCAAAATGTGCCAAAGGGACATTAGTGATTTATGAATTCTTAGCTACTCAGTGTATAAACAGATTCGAAAGACTCAGCAGTGAAAGATAAGATCACTGGTCGATTCAAAACAAAGTACATTATGAAGAGAAGACGTTCGGTTAGATTGTCAGTGCAAAATGTGAGATGAGAAAAGGCACTTCATTTCTCAGACACCACTAAGACATTTTCACTTATTGATTCAGAGATGGTCCATATGAATTGGAGGAGGAATTGAATTTACATCTCATTTCCCATCTTCCTGTGACACGAATCACTAACATCAAAATGGATAAAGGTAGAAGCTTGCTTTATTACAATTAACAGATAACTACATTGTCCGTAGAATCATAAGAGAACCCCCTGAAGGGTAGAGACATGTGTCGATTAGGAGCTGTCTTACCAAACGAACTGTGGAGAAAAAAATCTGAGGCCACACAGAGTTCTTTGAGGCTACTGGCCAGCACGTCATTCTGTATCTATAGTGAGCAGCAAAACACGTACTATGTGTTCTCCTTCAGATCTACACTCACCTCAACAATGTGTTTGAGCTGCTGTCAAAAGCGGTTGTAGAGAGCAAGCAGAAGGTCAACATCCCTAAACTCAGCAAAGAAGAGCCTGAGGAGAAAGAGGAGAGTGAGAAGCCAAAGAAGGAAGAACGAGGTACAGACTTGCTGTCAGCTTGCTATAATCTGACTGGAGCATGATGAATATTTCGGCAAGAAAGGCAAAAAATTTCACACTGCATTTCATCCCACTAGCCTTGAGTTGTCTGTGGTAGGATTAACAAAGTCCACTGCAAAGTGGTGGACACCTACAAAGTGTCCAAAAAAAAGAAGAAAATTCAGTATTTTGAGACTTGCTTATATAAAATTTAATTAAATATGAATATTCTGTTTGCTTAATATTTCACATTATGCTGATGCTATATAGTCCATTCAGATGGTAATACATTTACACCCAATACACAAAGTGCTAATTAACACTTTTAAAAGACTAATACCCAACTGTGATTCAAGTAATATTGTCCAACATACATCCATCCATCCATCCATCCATCCATCTTCAACCGCTTACTCCTTCTTCTGTCCAACATACATTGTGTTGTATATTGTATAATGTTATTAAATAATAACAGCTAATATTAGTGGAGAATGTATGTCAAGTCAAGTGAGTTTTTATTGTCATTCTTTCATATAGGCCATGCTTGTGTACACTGGAATGAAATGTAATTTATCCAGGACCATGGTGCAACACATAACAGTACACAGGCTATATAAAGTGCAAATACACAACAGTGTGAGATGAGTGCAGAACAACAAATACACAGATCAGAACAATGAATACACAGAACAATAAAGACACAGGACAATAAAGACGCAGAACATGGGCTGTAAATTGTAAACTGTATCACGACTGTTACTAATCATACATCTATACTGGACATCTGCCAGCTAATCTGAATTACAGAATAATAAATAAATGTGCCTTTGTGCTCCTTCAGACAGCAAGGCAATGGATGAGATGAAAGGAGCCGATCAGGAGTATAGCAGTGCTCTGACCCAGTACAACAGCTCAGCAAACCCTGGAGGAGAAGACATTGAACTGCTTGCTTTCCAGACCGTCACTGGTTCGATGTGATATTTACAGACCCACTCACAACCAACCACCCTGATCAATACAGCATCATGATAACTTACTAGTGGAATAGAGGATCATTTTCCCCAATATATTTGTGGATTAGAACAGAATGCTAAATGTCATATTTACACAAAATTCAAGCTAAGGAATTACAACCTCCGTTTTGTTTAGTTAACACTTATGTCAGGTGAACGTGCCTGAAGACATGCTTGCACTGACTGTCTAGGAGCAATTTGAGTTATTGAGACTCTCTTTTCTTTTATATTTAGGCAAGTGCAGTGAAACTATATTTGAGGACATGCGAGAGCCACCTAAAAAGCCTCTCCATTTGAAGGGCCAGATGAAATACGTGCCTCAGTGGGATTCACTCATCTTCCTTGGCACACCCATGTAAGCTTTAATTACATCTGTCATGCTTGTAGTATGGCAACATGGCCTAGCCTGGTGCAAAATGTGGTGCTTCCTGTTTAATCAATATGCTTGAAGCAATATAGAGCAGTCAATAGCCAGTCTGATCAAATTAGAACCCAGCACTAAAGCTTTAACATAACATTATTTATCATTTTAGTTGTCCATTTTAATTGTCTAGATTTGTTTGAACAAACATACCATAAAGTCAAAGCTAAACAAGCATCAATGAATTAAACAGTGCTACAAATGATTTACTCTACATTAAAACCTATCCAATTTCCTTTTTAGTATTGAGACGGTGGAGGACATGATTAAAATGGGCGTTTATGTCAATGACCTTAACCTGCATGATTCTAGCAGAGAGCTCATTCTGGCAGGAACTCAGCAATCAGCCGAGCTGCAGCTGGCTCTGGACCAGGTACACACACCACGGTCTCAAAAGTGGCAGCACTTAGCATTTCCTAACAATACACTGCAAAACATCAAATATCAAACATCAACATCAAGTTTTATTATGTGATTATTATAAAGCTTGAAATTATGTTATTTTATGGGCTGATCATTTTGCTTATTTAAGGAAATAAACACTTGAAATGAGCATTATCTACCCATAAAGCAAGACAATGTTAAACTTGAAATAATTCAAATGTTGAGGCTGAATAATCTTGACTCTTTCCTATGTTTGACTATATAAGTCACTTGCTAAGATGTTGTTTCTGTAATATATGACACACCTTGGTTTTTATAAGAAAAAATAAAGAACATTGTAGAGTTCTGAGTATCCAATAAAGGGGTTACAATAATGGGGAATGTGTGCTGCCTATATAGGAGCAACAGAAATATGCCCAGCTGCAAGAGATCATTAAGAAACTGGACGAGGAGAAGAAGAGAGGAGACTCTCTGCTATATGCTATGATACCAAAAGCTGTGGCTGACCGACTGCGCAAAGGCATCACAGCACTGGAAACCTGTCAAGTATGTACACACACACACACACACACACACACACACACATACACGCACACGCATGCACACACGCGCACACACACACACACACACACACACACACACACACACACACACACACACACACACACACACAC
>JAOUWY010000071.1:26885995-26899159 GCA_025728095.1 Prietella phreatophila
TATAGTCAGAGAGAGAGAGAGAGAGCTATTATTAGTTATGTGGTGAAAGAAAATAGTGTGATTGTCTTTCCATCCCTTTCTGTGGCTCTCCTTGCCCTGTGAGCTGAGTGTAGGTGTATGCAGGATGCACTGCGTATAATCGAAAAAGAAGATAGAGAGCGAGAGTGAGACAGAGTGAGTAGCTCAGTAACGGAGCAGGATGGAGATCATTACTCTATTCCTCAGCTCCCTGGCAGTGCAGGGATTTCACACACGAGCACTGGAGCCTGAAGCCCTTGTCTTAAAGTCTAAATGAATAAATGCGATATAAAAAAATGGCTTGAGTGGCTTTCAGTGTCTCTGCAACATCAGCTAGTTTGAGAGTCATTCAGCAACTCTGTTGATGGGCAAAACAGGCATGCAAGAGCATACGCCTGTCTATAATTCAAATTGACATGGTTGAGATTGAGGCATGATTGTTTAGTCTGCAGAGCCTTAAAATAAACTGTGTATTTGTTCAGTGGAAGCCATGGAAGTCTTGAAAGGGTCAACCAGGCTCTGTAGGTTGAGGAGTCTGAGCTACATAGATTTAATCAATAATTTGTATCAGCCCATGGCCCAGGAAATCAGCAGGGGGTGGGTCAGAAGTGAGGGAGGTTGAGAGGGGGCAGTCAGGTAGTGTAGTGAGGGATAGTGGGGGGTGGATGAAGAACAGGGGTGCTTTCGATCACGTTTCGGCAACATGAGACAAGAGGCATACATCATGATTAAGGCCTGCTCTCACGATCATAAGAACTCTATGGGTGGATGTTTATGCCTGTGAAAGAGGTGCAGTGCTTTGGATTTATAGCATGGTAATTCCCAGCCTTTTACACATGATTACAACACGAGGAAGCATTAAGTTAATGCTTGGTGTTACGTTAGCCAGTGTCGACAGGGAGATTGGGAGGGAGACACTACACTCTACACTCTTATAAATCTGTAACATTTACATATGAAGTGGATAGCAATGTGTGTTAGTTTTATTTCTTTATTACTAAATAGTTTAATCAATCAGGAAGTCAAAATATGTGCATCTGCTAGTGCTGGCAGCATGAATCAGTGCAAACTGTTAATATTACTTCAACAAGATCTGAGTTGTATTTTTACACTCTGCAATCATTCTTTGGTAATTATTAACAACAATACAAACTTTAAAAAAAAATAAGTGACTATCAATTAATAGCATGATTTGTTTGTTTGTTTATTTATTTATTTATTTTACAAAATACAGCAAATGTGGCTAAAATGTGATCTCACAGCTCCAGACAACTGACACATGTCAACATAATTATAGACAAAAATGGATAGATTTGCTAGACATTTACAGTAATTACAGTTCAGTAATTATGTATTTGTAAAGTATTTTCCTACTTCTAATAAGAATATTTATTCCACTGCAACACAGACAGAAATGTATGAGGTAGCAATATCATTCTTTCATAACTTTACTAATTATGCTAAACAGACTCTTTCTCTTACTTTGTCTGTCACTGTCCCTCAGCGTGTAAACGGAAGGAACAGGAACAGTCTAAGCAGGAGAGGAACCAGGGACCAAAGCGTACTCGGCTGGTCTTCACAGACTTGCAAAGACGTACACTGATGGCGATCTTCCGAGAGAACCAGCGGCCTGCCAAAGAGCTGCAGGTGACCATTGCACAGCAACTGGGTCTCGAGCTCTCCACAGTCAGCAACTTCTTCATGAATGCCCGCCGCAGAAACCTCAACCGCTGGAGCGAGGAGGGACGCCCATCCTCCACTGGGTCCTCAGGGTCCAGCACCTCCTCCCCTACTGTCCCCCTCACTACGGCATGATGCGAGAAGAGGCCAGATCTGAAATGTGAAAGATCTAACATTTCTGATGCTGACAGTTTTTTTTCTTTTTTTAATCAGAGATGTTTTACACAGGAATTAAAGTACAACTGAAACCAAAGATAAAACACTACAGACGAGATAGATTTCTCAGTATAGTTATCAGTATTTAACTGGTAGTTCATCTTTAATTTGGAATAGGACAACTGATATTCCTTTTAATGGAAGAAATCATGTCTGACTTAATTTCAGTAAAAGGTGATTAACCAAGAACGCTGCAGTAGTTTAGTGAGCAGTCATGTTTGGTATCACTACTTTTGTTTAATACAGAAAACAGTATGAGTATTTTCAAAATCAAGACACATCACTTGGACATTTCTTGCCTAAATGACTTGAGTGCTTTAAGTTCCCTTGATACAATATGTGTCGAAAAGTATGACCAAAGAGAAATTCCAAAAGAATGCGGAACGATGTTTTTCTCCTTTTTTGAGAAATGCTTGAACGTAACTGTGTGTGGATTTTTAGGGGGTTATTTCACCTTGGATAAATTCTAACAAAAGCTACAGCTCATCCTCCAATCCTGCTGCCCAAACTTGTACATGGAGATAGTCTGAAACTGTGAGCAGAACTGACTAGCATCCTCACCACCTAAACAATGAGACTGAATCCTACAGGGATGAAAATGGATCCTCAAGGAGCGGGAGGAGGGGCAGAGGATGCATTTTAAAGAGTACCCCCAAGAGCACTGATCAATTGATTGGTGAATATCAAGAGCTGCTGCAGACAAATACAGACACAGGTACAAAAGTACAACGAGGAATCCTCTGTAGATGTACAGTGAGCACCGGTTATTAGTATTTGTAATTTTCATCCACTGCTATGAACATGACCAGTTGAGAAAACTCCTGTATATCCATTGCAAGATTTTACTTGGTGGTCATACTGGACAATGGAGAAATTTATCACCAGATAATGGTTTTCTACAAATATCAAGCACACAAGCCATGGTGGATTACTTAATGCCTGCTGTTCAATCTCAAAGGCATATCGTTTATCATACCCAGAAGAAAAAAAAAACCTTGGATATCATTTGTGACTTGAGTTCAAAATCTGAACTCAAATGTACTAATAGTTTTTATTATTATTATTATTATTATTATTATTATGCGGTTATTTATGTATTTATTTCCTGGTTATTTATTTGCTAAATATTGTAAGTATTAATTTCATGACATGTTTGTCTATTAACTTGTTTCTGATGGGAGTCCCATCATGATACCAAAGATGAAGGTTTGTCCTCCCTGAATGTAGGCTCTGATGTTGTTTGTTTCTGTAACAATGCTAGTGTTCTAACCGTCCATTTGAAGAAGAAAAAAATCACATGCAAATGCATGCTCATGTCAGAGCACCTCTGACACACTGAACAAAATCTACTGAATCTACACCAGCTGGAAGACCAGAATCACATAGAGCTAGCTGGGAATACAGTCTGAAGGCTCAGCCTGACTGTCGATGCTTTCTGACTATTTCAGAGGCATCCAAATTCCCAAATGCTTTTTCCATTTTTGCTGGACTAAATTTAGTCAGAATGGATCCATGTGATCCCCTTCAGTTTAAATGCATTGTGCTGTACACATACACAAGCCCTGTGTCTTTTGGGATGTGCGGTGCAGTGTTACATGGGGTTCAGGGGTACAAGACAAAGTTGCAATGCCTTTTTGGCTGCGTTCACCTGTGTCACTCTGTCTTTAACCTTCGCAGGGTGTGAAGTGAGGCCCCCTTCACAGCATGCACTTGAAAGAGGGACCATGAAAGAGGCCATCGACTTTTACTGACATGAAAGAGGCTCTTTTTATGTGTGTCCTGTTGGAGGCTGGGGCTGAAGCTCGCCGCTCACTCAGACAGACCCAGGGGCTTAGGGCATTCAGAGGGGAGGGCATATCAGAGAAGGGCTGCATTACCAAACCAAGGGATAGTGAGTGGACAGGGAGTGTTGGAGAGTGCAAATTAAACTTTAATGACTGACAATTGTAAGCGTGCTGCGAGTAGAACAAGGGTGTCTGCATCAGCGCATGTGTTAACACTCAGCAGTTGTCCGGGTGCAGTAGTTCTCCTATTGTGGTCAAAGGAGCATTTTAGATTCAGAAGAATTCCTATTTCAGATATGAATGTTGCATCTCTGAACCCAAAACAACCTTGGAAGTATAAAGATTAATTGATAGTAGCAATCTTAGGGAGCCCCTAGTGGTTGAAGATTTTTGTTGTCTCTTAGAAGAAAATGGCTGAAGGTTTAGAGGATAGGCCAGACACAAATACAGGCCAAAGGGGTGTGAAGGAGCTGTTGGAGCTGGTCTGTAAAAACTGGACTGCACTGTGCTAGGGATGTTTTGGCATGTACATGCTGTAAACATACACTCTTGTTAATGTCTATAATTTCTCCTTGCGCATATATGTATACAATACTGTATGGAAGCATTCATATCCCCATTTGAATCCTGGACAGTGGTTGGCTAATATTTTCTGACTACTACTGTATCCAAGAAACAACCCATTCACTACTATTAAGAATTCATCTACCTCAATTGTGTGTGGTGTAGCTGAAATGTAACTGTACCAAAGATCCCATGCATTCAGGGAGAGTTTGTGTCTCATCTTTTCTAACCAAATGTGCTGGAATCAATCTGAAAGCGCTAATCACAGTTTTGTCTACAGACAGAGATAAAACATACATACAGAAGGAAAACATTAGTTGTCTGTGTGTTGACAGGGAAATAAAAATCATCAATGCAGATACCAAATGGGACAATCGAAGCAGGAAAGGGTGGTCTTGCTGTATTTATGATTGTTTATTCTAACCACAAGAGTGTAACCAGTTAAAAAGTAAATTTAAAAAATTATAGGCGACCGTTGAATAGGTGACTTAAAAGCCAGACTTGACTAAAACTGTAAAGTGTCTGTTCATAATATAGTTACAGCCACTGGAGACCTTTTGTAATTTGTCTAAATAGAATATAATTTTAGAAGGCAATGTTACATTGATAGAGAATTTTTGAAGTATATATACAATTGAGCTTTCAGCTTGTAGAACTGAAAGACACTTTAGAACAAAAGTTGGCATCTGATTTTCTTGTTAAAAAGGTGTTCAATATTGTGATCCCTAAACATATAAAGGTTACAGGTACCAAAAAGCTTTAAAAATCATTTCCATTCATTGTGTTTGTGTCAGTTTTATTTGGGACATTTGTCAGTAAGTCATTGTGCCATTCTCTCCTCTTGTTAACCTATGAATGTTGCTAACCAACCAAAGGTTTTGAATCATAACAGTCTATGTGTCAATCATAACTGGATGTTGTGTACCAATTTTGAAAAATCCTTTGATACCTCATGTGAAATTGTTTGTGGTGATGTTGCACTAATAAAAAGTCACTTGTAAATTCAGTGGGGTAGAATCATATTTTAATGCCACAGTTTCAATTTCTGTACAAAAAATGTCAGTTCAAGAATAAAATCAATGTATTTAGTAAAACTATAACATTTAAGATAAAGATAAAATAATAAAAATTCCTCTGATTTAAAAGCATAGAAATATAGGTGATAAAGAATCTAAGAATATGCTTCTGCTTATCTGTGCTACATGAGTGGGTAACAGGCATCACTGGCAATGCCACACATATTGCCTTTGTTGCGGGCAATGCGGATGTAGCCTCCATCTCCAAATCTAGTACCCCAGCTGTCACAGAAAGACACACAAGTACTAGAAAAACTATGGTCAACATTCTTATATATAATGTTATATGTACTGACTGGGTCTTATCAGATGCAAATGTACATTTAAATGAAAGCCATATGTAGATGGTTGCAAAGAAGTGAACAATCCATTTAGTCAGAAGGTTATTTTTTTGCTATGGAGAAATCAGCCTGTTGACTTATACTATGATTAAAACTGTAATATGTACCTGTTTTTGACTAGCCAGTAGTCTTCTCCATTCAGGCTGCCATACCCTACAACCAGCACCCCATGGTTTACATTTTGGGTGCAGGTTGGGTCATTGTAGACACCTGTTAAAAAAATTAGAAAAAGTATAGATCAAACATACACCATACTGCAGAGACCATAGCATTTTTAAATCCATGTGCATTAAAGTGTCAGTAAAGATATGCCTCACAAGAACACAATCATGCCGAGTATACTACCATGTGGCAATACAATAATAATACAATGTGGTTAAAATTCACTAATTCAAATGCAAATTGGACCTATTGTTATGGTATCAACACCTAAATGTTTGTAAAAATACAAAGTTATCAGCTATTTATATTGTTTTGAGACCATTTGTAGTTGCTAAAGTAAGTCATACCACTGTGGTACAAGATGAACATTGGGCGAGTAGCATCAATAGCCACAGAGATGGGTCCAATGGTGGCCACAGCTTGCTTAAGTGCCTCCTCATCACCCTCAGAAACAAAATGATAACTGGAACAATTGGCAGCACGTTGTGCTTGGTCATACCTGCATTGTCCATCCTGGAAAACAATGAATAAACCAGTAAGGACAAATATTTGCACTGATGCATATTACACAAAAGACAAAGTTTCATATTTTAATATAGAGTTTTAACAGCTAATGTACCATTGCAGTGTAAGGGTAGGCTTCATCAGAATCTATACCACCGTTGTCAATGACATACTTGAAGGCTTGGGTCATATAACCTCCATTGCAACCCTTGTTTCCATACTTAGAAGAGCAATCCACCAAGTTCTGGGGACTGAGAGACTTCACCTGACCTGTAGTCCTCTTTAGCTGACCCTCTAGTGCACCAGCAGCACTGAATGCCCAGCAAGAACCACATGAACCCTGACAGGAGGAAATAACATTAAAACTATTAATAAGAACAGTGAGCATAAACAGTGACTGCAGTTTCTCAACCAGCTTCTGTCAATTCCTCACACATTTCCCAGTCTAATGGCCTGCCACCATTGGGCTTGGCGGTTAAGGCTATGGGTTACTCATCAGAAGGTCAGGGGTTTAAGCCCCAGCACTGCCAAGCTGGGCCGTTGACCAAGGCCCTTAACCCACTCTGCTCCAAGGGGCACTGTTACATAGCTGACCCTGAGCTCTGACCCCAGCTTCCTGGCATGCTGAGGTATGTGAAGAATAAAATTTCATTGTGCTGTAATGTATATGTGATCAATAAAGAATCATTATCATTATACAGGAAAAACTGAAGTCAAATAATCATATTTATTTCAATAAAAATACCTGATGATATACTATGATATTGTGTATATATGGATGTTTGTGTACCACCCATTAAAGTCAGGCTTCAGGTGTACATGTGTTATAAAGCATGGAGCGAACACAGTGGCAGATTCCCACTCATACAAAACCTTGTTACAAACAGTTTAAATCAGAATCACATTCACCAGTTTGGACCTATAGTTTGGATTGCTATTGGCCCAAAGAATCAAACAATCATCAAAAGAGTCTGACTGCATACAAGCTGTAAATATTGGAGCATGGCAAAAATAAATATTACAAAATATTACCTGGTTCTTGACCTCTGTTACGTATCCCTTTTCCCTCCAGTCAACTGAATCTGGTACTGAAATTCCAGCAGAGGCAACGAATGTAGAAGACCTCCTCGTCAGGTTAGGAGGTACTCGAGTCCCAGCAAACATCTGCAGGATCTCCTCTCTAGTCTAACATTCATTTACAGGAATTATTATAGTAGGGAACATTTACTGGCTTTAAGTCCACTTTTAGTTTACAGAATATCAGACTGAATAAATAAAAAATCTACTCTACTGAATCTCTGTGCAGAGATTTCCTCATAGATAATTAAAGGTGACATTAGGAATAAGAGACAGAAATAAGCTCATGGAACTGAATGTATATACAGTACATAAGAAATTAGAATTTGCCTATAGGCCTAATTAGCTGATTTTGAATTTCACAATTAGAAAATCTTACCATGTCACCCATATGGTTCATGCCCAAATGATATGTGTGCATTCCCAAAGAAGCCTCCAGGTTGTGCACAGTGATCAAGCGTAGGTTCCTCTCCCAAATCTCCCTCCGACCCAACTCCTCCAACTGCCACCACACATTTAAAAATTATTGGTACAGCTTGATTAATAAGTATATGACTACAGAGAAGCTATAAATGTCAATCTGTACAGGATTTTAATTTTTGTGATTGCAGTGGCCAAAAATTCTTGATTTTGCTGCGTTTTTTTTCAAAGTAGAGTTTATTTGTGCTTTTTTGAGGAAAAATACTTGGCCATTTGAATGTGACCTTTAAGTGTGTGAATCAAAGAGGGCTTTCACTGAACGCGTGTTGTGATGTAACATCTTGGCCCGAATCTGAAGAAAATTTTTGGTAAATTAGAAAAATGACAAGCTCCTCCAAATATTGTGGAATTTGTTTGATTTTGTGTTATCACAAAATCCTGGAGGAACTGAAAAATCCAATTCTGGAAACATGGTCCATAACATTAGGTTGGAGCTGTGTGCAAAACTTCAGCATAAACTGGCTCGGTATCGGAACTGCATTCATTCCAATATAAATATGAACATCTAAAATCATATTTTACAATAATAAGAAAACATACGATCACTGTAAAATGCATATGCACATTCTGTACTTAGCCCCCTAATTAGTGAATTTACACAGAGGGACAAATGTTCTAAATACTCCATCAGTCAAGGTCTTCATTGAACAGTAAGATTTTATTGAGGGTAAATCCTGAAGGTATGTGCACTTTTATATGTAGCCCTTCCAGACATCCATTTTGCCCACAACTGTGCCCTTTCCAAAATGACTAGTCTAGTACAACTCTATCTTTGGACAAAGCTGTCAAGATGCTTGGCCCAATCATAAGACAACTTTTCAGGTAACTTTTTGTTTTTCAAATCTAACATAAGAATAAGTGACGTTTCCACTATACAAATTTCATGGCAGTCTTAGAAGTTATCCTCACCTCACTGGTGTATGTTTTGCTGTGATTTTTCTTCCACATTAGCCAGTGCATGTCCAGGCTTGGGTCTTGAAGGGCCACTACTGCCCCACAGATAACTGTGAACAGCAAGCTCCTCAACATCTTCACCTGCTCAAAATCAGATGAACAGTTACCCTAATCAAACTGGTCATAAAAGGGAAAACAGGTCCATGGAAAGGAAATATGAGTATACTATTTTTTTCCTCTTTTTTCTTTAATGTGGATGTCGGTTAGGTTAGAGAAGTCAAGTGTTTCTAGTTGCTGTAAGCTTTACACAGAACATAAAGCATAAGGGAAGTTAAGATATTAGTTATGCAACCAGTCCTATGACCAAAAAAACTTTTCCTGATTTCAGTAACTGAAGACTGAGAAAAGTTCTGGAATGACTCAGCAACATACAAACAAATAGCACATGACTTCAAATTTCATATCATGGCTCGTACATTACATAGTTGAAGATACTATGAAGTTTCATACTTTTTCCTAATCTTGACAATGCCACAGTTAATCCAGGTACAGTATTACAGCCTATTATTCTGTGAAAGTTTATAATTTTTACATTTGTACAAGATACACAAATGTTCTTGCTCCCCTCATCCTCTACTATCCAAATCATCAGTGTTGCCTAAAACAAGATATAAACTTCACTACTAAGAGCCCTTTCATTAGCAAGCAAACTTCCACAGAGTATTACATTTCAATCATCTGCCAGCATAAGAGTACACCAGAAGAGTACTTGTGGTACTTGAACAGCCCATTACGCCTGACAGCAGTAGACATTCCACCAAATTGTGCATAGATACTGCCACCTGTTGGACTAATTTCACAATGAACCAGTTAACATTAACACATACACAGCAAAAACAGAAACATCCCCTCTTCTGGAGACCTTTTTTAAAAAATAAGTTTGTAAAATCAAAATAAGTTTTAAAGATCTTTATTGGAAAGCGTTTAAACAATGTTTTTCATAATTGTTCAATGAACCATAAACAATTATTGCATATGTAGATGTGTAATAGTCCTTAAGATACTAACAGTTTACAGGCGCTAGGCAATTTAGGTCACAGTAACAATAACTTAGGACACTAGATAGACCTTTCTACTGACTCTTAAAAACACCAGAAGAAAGATGCCTAGGGTTCCTGCTCACCTGCGGGAACATGCCATATTCATGCTGCAGGAAGCTATGAGGACTGCAGATGTGTCCAGAGCAATAAACTGCAATGTCTGTAATGTAAGACGCTTAAGACAGTGCTACAGGATGACAGGAAGGACAGCTAATTGTCCATTCAGTGGAAAATTACATGTAACCATGTGTCCCCCCAGCCGTGATGGAGAACTTGCAAATGCCTTGGTGGAAGAGTGGAGTAACATCTCACATCAAGAACTGAGAAATCTGGTGCACTCCATGAGGATGAGATGCACTGTAGCACTTAAAGCAGCTGGAGGACACCAGATACTGACTGTTACTTTAGATATTGACTAAAGTATGGACCCCCGATTGTTCAGGGACTCATTATTCCATTTCTGTTCGTCAAATGTCTGCGAAACGTCTTCAGTTTATGTCTCAGTTGTTGAATATTTTTATGTTAATACAAATATTTACACGTTTTCTTTTCTTTTCTTTTTTTGCTGAGTATATAATCTAACTGCATCATGAGAAAAGAAAAAAGAAAACCGACTAGCAACCAACTTCCTCAAGCACTTAATCATTTTATCCCTTTCAAAACTTTACTCTCTTTTCAGTCGCCCTATTCGTCTTATAAACATATTCTCAGTTTGGTTTAGATAAGGACAAAAGAAGCAGCACACGGAAGTCTGATGTTGAAAAAACAACACATCCACAAACGGCTGAACCAGGATGTTAGATTAAATTTAAATAATGATCGACCAAATTTACAGAGTTTACCCAATTCCTATAGAAATAGCACATGGGAATATGTAAGGCAGCAAATCCATATTTAACAAACAAGGATTTCACAACTGATTTCACTTTAATGTACCACAGTGTGTTAAAGTGTGTCTAAAGTGTCACTTCTCACGACAAATCAGTTCACGTTCCCCTTTTCTTCTAATGCCCTCTAATCAACCAAGCGAAACAAACTGAAGATCCCAAAGCTGATACAAAGCTCTAAAATAACCCCAAACACATTTCCCCCCCACAGACCAACATACACAACCTAGCTAAAAATATCACACTAAAACCGAAAGTAAAATCTTCACCAGCTCTTTGTGAAAACGTCACGCACAGTTTGTATAGGCTTTTTCTCGAAATGTGGAATAAAACCGACATGTCTCAGATATGATAAGCTCCAGGTTCCCCGCGACCCTGAAGGAATAAGCGGTAGAAGTTGGATGGATGGAAGGATGTCTCAGATATATGTACCGAGAATGTTTAAACAACGCTTACCTCTGTGTGCCTCTGAAATAAACAGTAACCCAGGAGGAAGCAAAACCTGACTGACTCCTGCTCAGAGGGTTTTCGGTTTATGAAATGTTATCACGTGTCAAATGAGATCATGCGATCACTCTCTTTTTTCTTTCTTTCTTTCTCTATTTTTTTTTGCTACATAAGCTATTGCAGACAGATATGACGTGCAATTCACTTAAGAGTCTGTGGTGGAGGAGTGCGAGTGCGAAAAGACACAGCTACTGTATACCATCACATATGCTGCGTTCAAACTGTCACGTGTTTCACCGTGTTTACAAGAAGATTTTACACAAGCCATTTCATTTTCACTAAGTACACAGGTCAGAATTGACTCATAGTTCCACATTTTTAGGTCATGACAGAAAGCTGGCATGTAGTAACATGGCGGGACCAATCGGATATCAGTTGGTGCTTGATGCTAACTGTAATATTATTCATAATAAGTCTGTTTCCAAGTAATTTATTAACACATCTCAGGGAAATGTTGGTATTCCTGACAGTTCTGTGTCACTTTTGATGACCTTTGACCATCAAGCTTTCTGTTTTAAGGAAATAACAGCTGTGTGTTAGCTAAGTTTTACTGTACGTGTTACTAGCTAGCATGTGCTTGCTCCATTTCCTTGTTGCCTAGTAACAGTGTTCTGAATGGCCAATGTTATTTGTGTCACAAATTACTTTATTTAATATTGGTATTTAATATGTCAGAACTCACAGAATTTCGGTCAGCGATCAATTTAGTCAGTAATTAATTCTTTATTTATTTTTAATCAGCGCATCCGAGGAAAACGTTGGTATTCCCAACAAGTTTTGTCTTGTTTTTTCCAATGTCATCGTATCTTTATTTGGCAGTTGCTTAGCAACAGCGTTCTGCATGGCAGATGTATTGTCTATTCACTCCTCACGTTGAAATCACAGTGAAATGAATTCAGCATTTCTAATCAACATTTTTTTATGTTCCCCTCCTTTCAGTTCACAGAGTGCTTTATCGGCATGACGTGTTAATGTTTCCAAAGCAAATTAATACAGAAGTTATTTATACAATCAATAACAACAAATAACGGAATAGTGAAATTACAGTAATATTCCTGTCTGATGCATTTTATATTTTGGACAGATCATAGTGAAATGCGTCTCTGTTTCTACCTCCTGTAGCTCACAGTGTTTAGTGAGACTTTGTTCTCTGAGTTTATAGGTTTAAGTGTGTCTTCCTTTTTCAATTTCTAAATTGTGATCACCCGCTCTATATTTAGTCAGAATTAGTCTTCCTCTCAGCTTCTTGTTCTTCAGATATTCGGCTACTGTGATTTGTCTGTTTAGGGTTGTGTAAGTGTTTAATTTGGTTTGGGATTTAATTTCATTTTTCCACTGGCCAGTGTACATGTTCTTAAAATTAGTTTCCAATGTGTTCAGTCTGGATTTGGGCGTGCTTGAGTGTGTGCTTGGGTGTCTGTACAGGTGCCTGCCTGGTTGTGGGCCTGGTTGCGTGTCCGGGTTCAAGTCTGGGTGCGTGTCTGGGTGCATGTTCGGGTGTGAGACTGGGTGGGAGCCTGGGTGGGTTGTGACCTGCTCTTGGACTATGGTTGGTTCCTCTGTGGAGATCTGTTCATCAAAGTGAAGTTGGTATAGGGAGGAATTCTGTTGTTCCACTGAGGAGATGGGTTGTGTTTCTTGTGGTTCTCCTTGCGTGTATGGTAATTGAAGTAATTGTGTCAGTGCCTCGTTCCAGCTATAGACCTACAGTATAACAAATACCCCCTTCATCTCTAAGATTTTAGAAAAGGTTGTAGCAAAGCAGTTATGCTCGTACTTAAGAACAACATTCATGAAATCAGTCAGGATTTAGACCTCATCATAGCACAGAGACAGCTTTAGTTAAAGTAGTAAATGACCTTCTACTGACCTCT
>JAOUWY010000071.1:26987528-27002423 GCA_025728095.1 Prietella phreatophila
GCTACATACCAAATCCTCAGGGCCAAGTATAGGTCTCATAAAGAAGGTCTAAAGCTTTCCATGGACTATATGTTTCATGCCTTCATTTCCTACAGCCACTCAGATGCAGACTGGGTAAGGGATGAGCTGTTACCATGTCTGGAGAACTGCAAGCCCCCTTACCGTCTCTGTATCCATGAAAGAGACTTTATGCCAGGAAAATGGATCATTGACAACATAATTGAGAACATTGAAAACAGTCGGAAGGTACGTAAAATGAAACTCAAGTCCACAGAGGAAAGAATACAATAAGTCCAAATGATTTAATGTTATACAAAAAGTAAAATTATGCATACTGAAGCTTACATTTAAAATTTACTTACTTATTGTTGAAAGCCATACAAATGGATATAGACACACAATAACATGTTTGTCTAAACTGTTAGACTTTCATTCTTTCCAAGATGACAGGTCACATGCATGAGTGCACTTTAACCATTTTGCAAAACATTCTAACCACCTGTTTCATTATTAAGGTTATCTTTGTCCTGTCACGGCACTTTGTGAACAGCGAGTGGTGCAACTATGAGCTCTACTTTGCCCAGCAGCGAGCCATGGGCATGGGCAAATCCAGTGATGTCATCCTAGTGGTGAAGGAGCCCATCGATCCGAACTCCCTGCCCAGCAAGTACTGTAAACTCAAAAAGATGCTGAGCAACAAAACCTATTTAGAGTGGCCTGAACAGTCCAAACATCAAGCCTTCTTCTGGGAGCAGCTGAGAAGTGTCATGGGAAAACCTATCCTCACACGGCAGTTTTCATCCTCCATGCGCAGGTGTTCCACAAGAATGAACACAGTGTCTGTGATTGAGCTAGTCCAGGAGAATCAAAAGTCTGCAGATTCTGGTCCAAAGATAGATGAGGCATCAGAGATTAAACTTCAGATTGAAGGAAAAGTTTGAGGTCTTCCACAGAAAAGCTCAGAGGATCACTCAGGATATCACTGATGTAGACAGCTTAAGATTAATGAACAGTGAATAAGTTGTGCTGATGTATACCACAATGAAGTGCATTTTGAGAAAGCTATTAGTGCTTTTCCACTGGATGGTGCTACACTGCTCAATGCAGAAAACTAACCATGATCCCGCATGTTGTAATTTTTCCACTGCCAAGCAAGCTGTTCCACAATCTAATTACCCGTGCAGAATTTGTTTACTGTTCTTGCCCATATACCATACAACCAAGCTGGTATATATACAGACAGATGACAATTTAAAGGAAAAAAAAAACATGAAGTGTCTTAGTAAGATGTCGGGCTACCATAAGCTTCAGTTCTCCTTTGCACATATTCTACAAGTCTCTGGAACTTTGCTGAAAAGATAAACAGCATTTTTTGCAAAGGTTATTCCCTCAATTGGTGTTTTGATCATTGAGAGCACTGTCTAACACATCGGTTCAAAATCTCCCATAGGTGTTAAAGTGGGTTGAGATCAGATGACTGTGAAGGCCACTCAAATCAGGATAAAGATGTTTGTCACAGGATAAATGTGATCAGTCAGAGCAGCTTTGAATTGATTTGCGATGGTCGTTCACTTTACGAAGACAGTGGACCAAATCATGCCTGCAATATTCCCTCCATAGCATTAAAGAGTAGCCCTTTTTTCCCTTTCATTTGTCAACCATCCTTTAAATAGTGTTGATCATTGTTTGGTCAAACACAAACTTCACTGACTTCACTTATTAATGTCTCTAGCTAAAGTCTCTTTTCTACTAGCAGAGAAATGTCCAGTAGAGGCTGACTGCCAATGTTTCTTCCTCTTTTAAAAGGCATTTCCTTAAAGATGCAACGCGGTTTTATCTAACAGTATAATGTCTTTTTTTATTCATTAATCCGTGTAATATTTTTTCTTATGTAATATTGTACATTTCTTACTTGAGACCCAAGTAAATTATGATTCACTTTGTTTGCTCCCTACATAGAATATAGCACAACGGTACACCCTAACTTGTGCCCTACATACATGGTATAGAACATCATTTGATTCTGCATGGCATGGATTCCACAAGATGTTGGAAACATTCCTTTGAGATTCTGGTCCATGTTGTCATGCTTGCAGTACACATTTCCAGGTGCAGATTTTTCAGGTGTACTTTCATGCTGCGAATCTCTTGTTGTCATGAAGGTGCACATGGTCAGCAACAATATTCAAATAGGCTGTGGCATTCAAGCGATGATTGATTGGTATTAATGGGCCCAAATTTTGCCAAGAAAATATTCCCCACACCATTGCACTAGCTCCGCCAGCCACACGGCAGGTTGGGTCTATTGATTCATGCTGTTGGTGCCAAATTCTGACCCTACCATCTGTGTGCCTCAGCAGAAATCAAGATTCATCAGTCCAGGCATTGTTTTTCCAGTCTTCAACTGTCTAGTTTTGGTGAGCATGTGCCCACTGCTGACTCAGCTTTCTGTTCTTGGCTGACAGAAGTGAAATCTGATGTGGACTTCTGCTCTTGTAGCCCATCCACCTCAATGTTCAATGTGTTGTGCATTCGGAGATGCTTTTCTGTTCACCACAATTGTACAGAGTGGATATCTGAGTTACTGTAGCCTTTATGGCAGTTCAAACCAGTCTGGCCATTCTCTGTTGACCTCTGTGTCTTTGTCAACATCATTGGATGTTTTTTTTCTTTATTGCAGCATTCTGAGTAAACTCTAGCGTGAAAATCCCAGGAGAACAGCAGTAGAAATACTCAAGCAGCCTGCCCAGCACCAACAATCATGCTACGGTCAAAATCACTGAGATCACATTTTTTTATGTGAATGTTACCCGAAGCTGCTGGTCCGTATCTGCATGATTGTATGCACTGCACTGCTGCCACATTATTGGCTGATTTCATAATTGTTTGAACGAGTAGGTGTACAGGTGATCCTAATAAAATAGTCTGTGGGTGTACATGCTCCTTGTGTTTAATAATGTTTACACTAAAACTTCTCTGTATTTTCACTAAAGATTAAAGTATTGACACATTTGGCTGCATTTTGATGCATGCAAAGCCAATGAGCAAAAGTTTGCTTCTTTGTATCTTCACTAAATATTGAACTTGGATTTGGGTGGACACAGTGCCATTGAAACAATGTGCTAAATAGTTCAGTCTGTTTGAGAAGACATGCAACAGTGCCACACACATTTTAGAACTTAGAATACAAGATGCCTCAAATCATCTTTTTAATTTTAATTATTTGTACTACTTTTGCCCATTAGTAGTCACCCAATGAACTCCAGAGAATCTTCCTACTTTCATACAGAGTTTATATACATATAGTACAAGCTCTATAGCGCTATAAATATTGCATAATCGGGCATTAACAGGGTCTGGGGTGATTCAGACCTCAGAGAGTGAGGTTTGAGTAATATTAATACAGCGTGACTTAACACAAGTGAATGTGAAAACTATCCTATGTATATTAGCAGGTATTATAATAGTTGATGATCCTCAAAATTGTTTGCAGCCATTTCAAAATATGTTTTTTTAGACTTTTGAATGAATTGGAGTCCTGTATTAAAAACAATGCCATATTTTAAAAATAATTTGATGTGCCAAATTAATTTGTGTGTAATTTTAAATAACAGACATTACAAACCTATATAATCCATGAATAATCAGTAAAAACAGGCCAATTATATAGAACAGTCTTATTTTTTATCAGCATTGCTAAACCATTTCTAACAATGTGTATTTTTATGTATTTATTTATTTAATGTTTCTAGAAGTTTAAAGGATCAACTTTATTTGTATGACGTTTCAGAGGCAACTAACCTTATATGATGTAAAACCTAATTATGTGATTACAGCATATGTTTCATGCTGAAATCAGATGATTACGTTGGAATTGTCTTTGGTTAAACAGAGCCTGTTGCCCTTTTGGCAAATTGAACTAAAAGTATATATTCCAAAAATATAATACTCTGCAGTACCACCATGATTCACTGGGCGTCCCCAGTGCACGGGGTGAAAATAACTTTTTATGTCTAATCTCTATATCATAGTAACGCATAATATAAAAATAGTCCACATCCCATTGTATTATCATGGATGAAGAAATGCAGCATTTGACAGAAAAAAAATGTATACATAAAGGAATAAATGTATAAATTAATGATAATAAAATTTCTTAAATAAATAAAGACAAACCAAAATTAATATATGACATTTGAAAAACTATTTTATCTACATCAGTATGCATGAAAAGAACTAATACATAGTAGAAAATACTGAAATTAATACATTAAGTGAATTAGGGGCATTTTCTGAAAGTATTTACATAATAATAATAATAATAATAATAATAATAATAATAATAATAATAATACAGTTCTCTTCTCAGGAGATGGCATGCCTGTAAAAAGGCAGGCAGAAACCTTTCATAACTTTTATGATTTTTAAAAATAACCTTTATTACTTTTATAACGCTATATAACGGACAGATATGGAACACAAATGATCAAAAATGTTTCTAAACACTATAACTACTTTGAACAAGAGAAATACGCTGTAATAACGTTTACTATTTTACATGTAGCCTAAAACATGTTGCATTACATTCATCTTACATTCTAAAAACATTCGCATATGAATTATGTAAATTGGGATGAAGGGCGCGTCTCGTTATCCAATCTCCGGCCTCAGACACTCACTGAACAGAGCAGACGCAGAGAACGTGTGTTCTTGTCTACGATATACACAAATTTAATTTAGACTAATTCAAACTTGCTTTTGTAATTATTGAAAATGTATTAATGTATCTTTCGTTGACTTCCTCGTTCCTTGTGATATTGTGTTCCGTTGTTGTTTGGGCGTTTAAGGAAGCTCCTATAGGGGGCGAGGAGTGACCTGGTGTCTGACACACAGCTAATTAGAGCACGCAGGTGAACCACTGCTATTTAATGCGTGACTTGTAGAAAGGGAAAGCAGTGACTCCTCAGGTATCAGCTGCAGCGGTCACGGTTTCGGTAAGATAATTAATGGCTCCTTTTTGTTTAATTGCTTGGAAAGGCATCAGCCAAAAATAATCTTTAGCCTAAAAAAAGTTTGCAAAGAGACAGGTTAACTAATGTGAAATTGGTTAGAATTAAACGACAACAACATTCAAGGAAAAAGGATACTAAACTTTCTTTTCGCTATAATTGTATCTTAAAATGTATGCCTATTTTGTTTTTATTATTTAACATTTTTAATATGTAACTGGAAATGTGTATCTTTAAATATTTTAAGGTGAATAATTGGACCATGGTTAGAGTAGAGCTTCAAAGTACATTACCTGCACCCTTCTGAGTAAAAGGTGCATACTAAAATGAAAGTTGTAAAAGGTTTTCTATCCATCCCTGTGATAAAGAAAGAAGGTGCTCTTTATTAGGAGTCATGTCTGGTTGTAAGTTTACTTCGGTTATATTAGACAGTACTGTCAGATATTCACACACAATGTAGCTTAGAAAGCTACAAAGCTAAGATGGTTGTCATCTCATACTTGGTGTATCTTATGGAGTACTGTGGGTGGTTTTACTATTTAAAGAGCTGTCTAGATTTACTTTCTTTCTCTCGTTTGGTTCAAACTTTCAAACTGGGTATCAGAAAGATGGGCCTACCGAAGTTGCCACTTTATTTATTTGTTATTTTAGTGTTTTTCTAGAAGAATTGCTTTAAGAACATGACCCAATATTAGATGGCCATTCTCAACCTGTTAAACTGCAACAAAAGACTACTTAAATATTTGATGCATGTCAGTCCTCCTATTCCCTCCGAGCATCATCAGTCTACAGAGGCCAAACAACTTGTTACCCTGAGACACCAGATCCCTCCATAGCAGTGAGAAATTGGTCAGTGGATCGGAGTTGTTAAGGGGTCAGCAAGTGTTCATAATGGGTAGAAGAGGAGTGTGTGTAATTGAGACTAGGATGTGGTGTTCCTCTAAGGAATTCCATTACTGGAGAATCTTTTAAAGAATGATAAATGTTAAGTTACTTTAACTAGTGAGTTGATTACAAATGGGTGATGTATTAATGTGCCTTTTATTAATTTAAAATGTTAACGAATAATCAGCGCTAACAGGCTTGATTGGACCTTAATGCGTCACACAGGGAATTGCTGTAGAAAGATGGTTTCTCAGTTGGAAAGTTCAATGGACAGCCTCATCAAAGTCTTCCACACATATTCTTCCAAGGAAGGGGACAAATACAAACTCAGTAAAGCTGAGATGAAGAGCCTTCTACAAGAAGAACTAAGTGACTTCTTAGCTGTGAGTACTACTTGTATTCTCTGCTTGATATTGCTTTGCTTGTATTTTCTCATTAGTTGCTTTGGATAAGTGTCTGCTAAATGAATGCATGTAATTGAGTTAACTTTCTATGCCACATTAAACTCTTGGCTAAAATGTTTTTAAATACAAGTCTGTGACCTCTGCATTCTCATTCCAGGCAAGCAAAGATCCACTGGTTGTGGAGAAGATAATGTCTGATCTAGATGAGAACCAAGATGGAGAAGTAGATTTCCAGGAATTTGTAGTTCTAGTGGCAGCACTTACTGTGGCATGTAATGACTTCTTTGTTCAGTGTATGAAAAACTGATACCTGTTCAGGTCATCTGGACTTTCTCTTCTGCTTTAATAAAATGTATTGCACTGAGCACATGATCATTCTTTTGTATAAAACCGCAATGGTACTTTTATTTATTTATTTATTTATTTATTTACTTACTTACTTACTTACAAAATTTGCTATTGAAGAGCCTGGATGCAAATCCCTAGTAGGTCTTCATGGGAGCAGTTTGGACAGCTTTATCCACCAATGAAAGATGTAGCAGCATCTTCCATTTTGGGCTACCACATTTGAATCCTGTTGGCTATTATTTTAGAATTACTAGTTGACTGACTGTAAGAACATGTAAATTTGAAGTCAACTAAAATAATTTTTGTTCACCTGGATGAGCTTTTAGAAATGTAATGCATTGTACTGGAGATACACTTTTCATGATCAAATGTGGAAAATCACTCCATGGTGGGCACTGATACTTGTGATTGTAGTAATGTATACCTGTGTGTGTAAAATATATATATATATTTTTTTTTTTTTTTGGTGACTGGACCCAGATTCAGCAGGCCAGTACTGGCTAGGTGGTAAAAGATGTTGGAAGGTTGAGGGATGAAATTCCTGCACTGCCAAGATGCCATATGTTGGGCTTTTCAAAGAGATTACAAGCCATGGCATTCTCCCTCCCCAAAGTGGAACTAGACAAAGAAATGGTTTGTTCTGTACACCTATCAAACGCTACCAGCATCTATAGGCTCTCAACAGCTCACACTTTGCTACATTCTAGGCCTAGGTGAGAATTGTCCCTGGTAAACAAGATACCACACACGGGTTCTCTTGTATTAAAAGAAATAAACACTGTGGGGGCCATTTAAAAGTCCACAGATTCAAGACTGCACTGAACTGCAGATGGTTTAAAGCTACAGTAAAGACTTTCATGCAATAGTCCTGTAACAGTTACTCAATTAGTGCTCCTTGAATTGGTGGCAATGCATTTGCCAGATCAAGTACAGCAAACAATAATCTCAATCTTTATGCAGGAAGGAAATCCAACTTTTGGGTGACAAGCAGCCAATTCAGGGGAGTGAGAGAAGAAAGTTCAATATCAATAAGATGAAGCTTTAAGTATCTGTTTTGAGATGTTTTGTGAGGAAACCATGACTAGCAGATAGTCATTTAACAAAAACATGAGGGGTAGGTTATGAATCCAATGTTTGTAAATTGCAAATATATGTAGCTTCATGAGTTCGCACTGTTGTGGGTTCATGCTAGTTCTCTAACTTACACTGATGAATGCATACAAACGCTACTTGAATGGTAATAGCCCCACCTTCTGGAGAATCTTCAGCTTGCATAAGGCGTGCGAGTTTATAAATGAGGTGACGTGATTAAGTAGGTGAGGTCAGTTACACAGCCAAGTTCAGGAGATGAGTCGCATCTAAAGAAACCATTACATAGGGGAGCAATTTTGACTGCTTAATCTCGGACAGTATATGATTTTGGAAAAGCTCCAAGTCTATGTCGTGCTTTTTGTATACTGTTTAACACAGCAAAATTCATTTAAAAACGACTTACTATTTGCTGATGTTTATTATAGTTTCTAATACCTGACCATGTGATGAGATACTATTTTGACTGTAGCCATGGCCTACTTATTCAATTTATTATAAATATTTAGTAGAGGTATGTAGCCCTTCTAATTATTTATCACTGGCAATAGGAGGTGCTTAGTCCTATGAGGAGCCAAGGCAGAGGTGCACTGTGAGCTGCTGCCATTTAATGCATGAGGTGCTAGAAAGAGGAGACAGTGAATCTCCTCAGGTGTCAACTGCAGCTTTCCCTCTCTCGGTAAGATAAATTTCTCAATTTGTTAGTGTAATTGAATAGACCAGATTATGTTTGCTGATATGTAGGGTAACCAGTCTGAAATGGATTAGAATAACAGAAAAAGAGCCAAGTTGATTACAAATGAATTTGCATATCATGTATTATATGGATTTGCCATCGTCCTTTACTAGCATTAAAAAAAAAAAATTCTAATTGCAGTAAGCTACACAATAATGCTGGTTGTTTGTTACTAAAAAGATAAGTTAAAGCAAGTGTGGGTTACATGGTACAGTTGCACAATTGAGGGTTTATTGTTTTATTATAAATGTCGAGTCAAGTCTAGAATGTTACTAGTGAAATCTTTCATTTCTGTTATATGCTGTAGATCCCATGAAATATTAAAAGATATGGCAGACCAAACCTGTTTCTAGGCCTAAAGAGTCACATATGGTGCATTGATTTGGCTACAGAATTAGGTTCATGTGGAATAACATTTTGGTCCTTAAACCTTTGTTCTATACAGATAATCACTGTAGAAAACATGGCATCTCAGTTGGAAAATGCAATGGAGACCTTAATCAAAGTGTTCCACACATATTCTTCAAAGGAGGGGGACAAATACAAACTGAGTAAAGCGGAGTTGAGGAGTCTTCTACAAGGAGAACTAAGTGTTTTCTTAGCTGTGAGTTAATTTTCCAATGACTTTTTCTGGTTTGCTGGAAGCAGATTATTAACCTGAACCATACTATCCAGATGGTTCAGGCCATTTCAGCCTTTTGAATAATCCTTTACAAAAAGTAACGTAACTACCATATTTACATCTGGTTTGTCTTGGATGTAAAGTCTGAATTTCACACACTCTTTCATTCTAGGCCAGCAAAGATCCACTGGTTGTGGAGAAGATAATAAATGATCTCGATCAGAACCGAGATGGGGAAGTGGACTTCCATGAATTTGTAATTCTGGTGGCAGCACTTACTGTGGCATGTAATGACTTCTTTGTTGAGTGTATGAAAAACTGATACCTGTTCAGGTCGTCATCAGGACTTTCACCTCTGCACAGAAATATAACATATCTAATGCATCATACTTGATCATTCTTTACTTATAAAAATTAAAATTCATCTTCTTGTACTTTTATTCAACATTAGTCAATCTTACAAAAGATCTCTTTCTGCTTTTGAAAGATTTATTTCACAAGTATAATAATGTAAATTATCTGGATTACATCACCCACCAAAGATATGAGCAAACATGGGATGTTGGGATGTTTGGATTTTTCAATTTCCTTGTTAAATCACAGCAAATAAGTAAGCTTTCTTCTAAGATGCAGAATGTACAACTAACATGCTGAACAGCTGATGGGGATATAGATAGTTTTCTTCACCAACTCCATCTAAACTCCAGGTAAAATTGCAACCAGAATGGGTATTTAATGTTTTGTGTGCGTGTGTGTGTGTGTGTCTATATAGTGTGTGTGTAATATGTATTACATGATGGTTTGAGATCAGGGGTATGAAACGCTGCTTTACCAAATGTTAATTCATATGGCTTTCAAGCAAATGTTTAGGATCACCTTTAGGATCACCATGAATTTAACTACCCGGAGTTTAGTTGAAGAGTACAGTTGCTTATGACACTTCTGACATGCATATGTGAGAGCAATTAATTAGCTTTATTTTTCTCTTCAGAAACTGACAAAGCAGTTTATTAAAAAGTCTTTCACTCCTTCAGTTAAGCTGGGTTCCATCTTTGATTCTGCCTAAAACGTTATAGTAGGTTCATATCTGTGGCGTTCTAAATGTTTTATGAGATGCACCAGAGATCCAGAGCTCTGATACCTTCATTAATACTATTAGGTCTCAGGCAGAGCTTGCTAGTCAAAGGCTACCCACTCAGCAGTTCTAATGTAATTGAATACTACACATAATGGTTTAAGTACTCCCGCATGTTAATTGTGTAACAAACCTGGTAATTAACCAGAGGCATTAATGTAAAACAACCTGTATAACACATTCACTCTGGTAACTGAGAGAACTGTTGGGGTCTATATAATTTCCTCTGTGTGCCAAAGAGGATTATTTTTCTGTAGGTTGTCTGAGCGATTTGCTAACAAAATGACAGAGACAGGGAAAGCAAGTGTATTAAAAAGCTTTATCAAAATAAAATCAATAACTTCAAGCAATTTGGACAATTTACCACAGGCAGAAACATACAGGGAGATTTCATTTTTCTGAACAAGATTTGGTCTTAAGAAAACGTTTAAAATACATACAGTACCTCCACTGTTATTAAGGATTTTGCCTATTGTTCAATAAAGCAGCTAAAACCATAATATGCCAGTACATCTCAGGAGAAAATATTTGTCAGCAAGTTTAAAAAGTGATTTAAATTCAGAGCATTCAATTTAAGCAACATGATTTCACAAATAAACACACCTGAGTCTCATCAGTGTACTTTCCCTTTAAGCAAATCCAATTTTGGACATTTTGGGCATTCTAGACATTAAATGCAGGTTTGAATTGTTCTATCTTCTTTGGGTTTCACTGCCACTAGCACAAGGTTTCGGGGTGAAAGTACTGGATCAAACAGTGGAATCAACTGGCTCTGAAAACCTGCAAATATTAATTAAGACATTAAAACCACAGAAGCATGACAACTGACATTGTGTAGTAAACTTCACAATTTTAATTAAAAAACAAACATCAGACCAGTCACATAAAAAAGTAAGTACACCCCTACATTTATCACACCTTCAAATCCATAAAATTAGAATCAGGTGTTCATGATTGTGTGCCAGTGATTAGAACCTGCTTAGGGAGTGCAGGTGGAACCCGTCTTATTTATGCCCCTCTAAAAATCTAGTCTCTGGTGTTCCCTTCCTTGGTATGGTGTGTTATGTCATCTTTCCAAGATCTAAAGAGTTTTTTTCTGAAGTCCTTAAAGAAAAGTTGTGGATGCCTTTGAGTCTGACAAGTCCAAATTATTCGAAATACATCATTCCACCGTAGGGAAAATAATGTACAAGTGGCACAGATTTCAAACGACTGCCAATTAATTTGCCTGGGACTGGCCGTCCCAGCAAATTCAGCCCAAGAGCAGACCGTATGACACAAAAAGAAGTATCCAAGAACCCCGAAATTTCATCACAGCATATAGTAAGTCTTGCAACTGATGGTGTCAAAGTGCATGTTTCTACAATCAGAAAGAGATACAAATTTGACCTGCATTGGAGGCATGCCAGGAAAAGCCTTTGCTGTCTAAAAGGAACATTAAAGCAAGACTACAATTTGCCAATATGGGCAACAACCAGGCCTTTTGGAATAATGTGCTCTGGACAGATGAATCAAAGGTAGAATTGTCTGGCCACAGTAACAGCAGACATGTTTGGCACAGATCAAAGACAGCATTTCAGGAGAAGCACCTCATACCAACTGTGAAGCATGGTGGTGAAAATGTTATGACTTGGGGTTGCTCCGATGCCTCACTAACTGGACAGCTTGTATTCACTGATTCTATATCATATCAAAGATGAACTGAAAGTAGAGATTTTAACAGGATAATGATCCCAAGGACATTAGCAAATCCACCAAGGAATGGCTCGAAAAGAAGAAATGGAGGGTTATGGAATTTGAATCCCATTGAAATGTTGTGGGGGATTTGAAACAGGCAGTACATGCCAGAAAAACATCAAACATTTTGCAACTGAAAGAATATTGCATGAAAGAGGGGTCAAAAATTCCAGCAAGCCTGGTGGACAATTATGCAAAACACATACAAGAAGTTATTTCTGCTAAAGTAGGCAATACTTGTTTCTGAGGCCAAGGGTGTACTTACTTTTTTCACAGAAGAATATCACATCTATTGATATTTGAATAAATGACTGAAAAATATCATTTTCCTTGTGGTTTTATTCAAGTATATCAACTTTATATGCACTGTTTCAAAGAGGATCAAATGTTTGTTTGTCGAAATATGTTAAAAAAAAGCCAACCATTTCCATGGATTATACTTTTTTCCACATGACTGTATAAGAAACATTTGCCCAAGTTACATCAGATATGCAATAAAATGAGAAGGTATTTCAAAGCTCTTCTGGGAAGCATTAAAACATAATGCAAACATAATATGATCATTGCAGGAATGGTACTGGATGATAAACTGTGGGCCGCTGGATGATTAGATGATCAAAAATAATTATGGTAGCCAATGATTAGAGCTGAGCAAAGTGGTATTCTGAACTCGTTAACTCAAGCCCCTGTCTGTCCTGAACGCTCACCTCTCTCCTGTAGGAAGAGCATTCTATCCAGAAGGACCAGAGTCTCCACAACCAGAGCCAGCAGCAGAGCCAGGCTGAAATATACCACCACTCTGCCCTGCTGCTCCAGTAGGCCTTCCACACTGACAGAGTCAAAGGTCAGGTCAGCAGGCAAGCCAACACGTGCAAGCCCCAGCCGGGCATACCTATAAAAACAAAGAAAACAGAGCTTATTGTTGTCTCAAAGGATGGGAAAACCATGACCAAAATTATTGTGGCAGTTTTTCTCAGAGACTGTGAGAATCATCCTTATCCTAAAACAAAGCACTGCTTTTTGTGTAGCAAATAAATGGTTATTTTAGTAATTAGTCCAGGTTACTGGATCTGTCGTAAAAACTTGGTAGACATTTTAAGACCTGCCAACCCTGAAGATGAATAATGGGCTGTGAAAGGACAATTTCAATATAGTCATTTTACAAATCACTAGAAGTTGTTAGCATGTTCATATAGACAGGGTTTTATAGTAACCCCAGGCTCATGGGGGGGGGAGCTTTCTTTCTTTCTATTCTAGGAAAAATATGTACATCAATTAATAAGAAAGTGGGCATGTAAACTTTTTTAGTGTACACCACCATATATAGGTGCATTCAGTATCTACCTCCTTTTGCTTGACCGGCCTGTGTGAACAGGTCTGTGCTGACCAAAGCAGAAACTCAAACAGCATTTTTAATCACTTTCCTTTTGCTTGAAGTTTTTGAGTGAAAACTTATAGAAAAGGACACCGGAGTTAAAATGTAGAGTTCCTACACAACATGCACAAAGTTCTGCATTTTTGCTGAGGTGTGTCTGAAGAAGTAGTAAAGCATCATCGAGGTTAAAGAACAAGATCAATCTTCTTGACTTACTATTACTACACAACCCCATATTGTTAATATGAATGTTGGAATAATACTGACTCAGCGAAAGGTAGTGTATGGGCTTTTTTAATTGTCTGGATGCCTGCTCTGCGTAGCTGGGGTCTCTCTGCTCTGATGAAGACCTCCAGGGCTGCTCGGTAGCAGTGCGTTTTCAGCAATGAGCTCTCATCTCTCAACCTTTGGAGATAGTCTTCGAGTGCATGGCACGCTCCCTCACGGGCCTTATAGGATAGCTCGTGTCCTGGCAACCATCTCACCCACTTGCTCATTGGGTAGCCATATTCTGATTGTGGTACTTCAGCTGTGTTATCAATCAGAGCAGGTAGGATGACTCCAGGAGGCATAGGGTTCTCCTTGGTAGTGATTTTCATATAGCAGCATGCTACAGAGGTGATTCCTCGGACATGGGGGCAGTTAGCAAAATGGCGGAGGAGAGTAGCACTAAGGTCACCGCAAGCATGAAGTCCAGTCAGGACAAAATCTGACCACATTGGTTCTTTAACACTAGAACAAGTCTCAGAATGCATGGGTGAAGTCCATCCAAAACCAGCTTGAGGGCAATGTTCTGCCATCACAGTGTCTGGCAGAGCTCCACAATCATTGCTTTCCTTTTCATGTTGCTGAAGAACAGACTTAGCTGAATTCTCTTTAGCAGAAGCTACCAAACTGCATTCCCCTGTGCACAAGTGCTGGCTTCCACAAAGGAGCTCCGTTTCAAGCTCACATTCCTTTCCTGATGTCATTGATACCTGCTGTCTCTTTTTACATGGTCTTGCTGTGGCTGGGTAACTCTCACAGTTTTTCTCCCTCTGCTCCAGCTGCTGAAGGAAAGTCTCCCAGGTGTCTCTGGGGTTGACCCAGCCAACTATGTGCTGGGGTACAGGATCAGGTGTTGTGTGAGCCACGCCTGTCTGAAAATGTGAAAAATTGCAAATGCAGTCACAGAGTATTTACTTCCCTCTGTTAAACTATAGATGAAACATGATGTGCTGATTAAAAAATACCTTACGACTCTCTTTGGCCAGAGTTGACAGGAGCTGTCCATCAAATTTAGAGGCCATGGAAACTAGATTGGAATCAGCCTCAACAGCAGTAACATCCAGACCAAGTCCAAATGACAGGAAACGGGTCAAATGGCCCTATAATGAAATAAGATATGTAGTGGCGTTCTCAACCGTCCAAACGTATGACAGACTCAAAATTACAAATAAATTATTACTTGCTTGTTTTCACACCTACAGTGGGGGAAGAAAGTATTTGATCCCCTGCTGATTTTGTACGTTTGCCCACTGACAAATAAATGATCAGTCTATAATTTTAATGGTAG
>JAOUWY010000071.1:27007551-27018658 GCA_025728095.1 Prietella phreatophila
CAACCCGGAAGTGCATCTAACTCCTACTCGTGCACATGGAAGGTACTGTGTTCGTTTAAAAATAACTCAATACCGATTTTACCTATATTTTGTAAATAATAATAATTAAGCAGTGTGGTATATCGTTTGTCAGAATAAACATAACGAGATAAATTAGATTGAAAGCGAAATACACAGATAACAGTCGAAAGATTTGTTCCCTAGAAATGTGACATTAGCGTCTCTGTTTGTTTTATTTATGGTTTGATTAGTACTATTTGGTCACTAGGGCCCAGTTGTTCAAAAAGTTTCATCTGGATCAGAATGAGTTTATATTTGTGTTAGCTTTTAATTCACCTTATGCTTTGCTGATATACTGAATAAGATTTTGACTACAAATATTTTTCCATCTACTGTTGTGATGGGTTGGAAAAGCTTGATATTAATTGTGACTGTGTGTGAAAGCTCTTTTCAGTTATGCTGCAGTGAAGCTACACCTAACCCTGTCATATTAATAATATCAGTGATATCTAGTAGTGTTCACTGCTCTGCACAACAAATATAATACTTTTAAGTCAAATTAGCTTTCTACAGTCTAGTCTAATAAAAGGGAAAATAAAAAAATATTTAATTTATTGCATTCTTATCAATATTGTACTGTTCTTTCTTTTCAAGATGCACAGAACATCCACATGCCGGGGCTAAATAAACAGTTCGGCTGAGTATCATTACTGGACTGAACAGCTCTATCCTGTATTGAAGAGAACTTCTTGTAATGTTGCAGTTATTCCTCTGAAATATTTGTTCTCTTGAAGTATGTCAGGAATTAATCTTAACTTGGACTTCAGTGACACTGGCCGTAATGAGTGCCAAGAGAAAGCCAGTGGAAATGAAAAACACAAACAGTTCAATAGAAAGAGGCGCTACCTGGAGCGTAAGGGTTTGCTGAATAAAAAGCAAAACAGAAATAACAGTCAAAAAGGAAAATGCACGAAAAATAATTTGGATTGGAAAAGAAGGGACCGTTCACAAGCCAGTGCTGTTTTCCCAAAATTTACTACTCTACAGCCCGAATTGTCTGCAAATTCCCCCAATTCCATTCAAGCCCACTCTGTGACCATCAAGGAATTCACAGTGCCTTCAAAGTCAACATCTACAGCAGGTTTCAGTTCAGTACTGCACAACCCGATGAAATATGTAGCCCTTGACTGTGAGATGGTAGGGACAGGGATCAAAGGTCATTGCAGTGAGCTGGCCCGCTGCAGCATAGTCTCCTATGATGGGGATGTAATTTATGACAAGTTCATCAAGCCTGTTAATCCAGTTACAGATCTTCGCACTCCCTGGAGTGGAGTGAGATGGCGAGATCTCCATAATGCAACACCCTTCAAACAAGCCCAGAGAGAGGTAAAGTAGTAAAGCACTGTCATATCTTCTTAATTTCTTCAAAATCGACATTCATGATGAGCTGTAATGTATTTTTCCTTAAAATTTCAATATGCAGAGCAGTAATTCCAAATACACATCTACCCACAGATTGTAAAGATCCTCACAGGGAAAGTGGTTGTGGGCCATGCTGTCCATAATGATTTTAAGGTTTTGCACTATTTCCATCCTGTCCACCTCGTGCGAGACACCTCACGCAGTCCAATCCTGAATCGGAAAGCTGGTCTTCCAGAGAACAAGTCTACCTCTCTGAAGACCCTCACAAAGATTCTCTTGAACACGGATATACAGGTTTGTCAGACATTAAAGACCACAAAGAGTCTGTAGAAAAAC
This sequence comes from Prietella phreatophila, assembly GCA_025728095.1. Lineage (NCBI taxonomy): Eukaryota > Metazoa > Chordata > Actinopteri > Siluriformes > Ictaluridae > Prietella > Prietella phreatophila. The sequence continues at coordinate 27,009,310 of JAOUWY010000071.1, forward strand.
CCGACTATTAATTCTGTTTAATCAAATAAGTTGCAAATATTTTGGGGACAGTTATAATCTAATCATTATCAGCTTAATGCATTCTCAGTTTTGCTACTGATTGGTCTATGTAATTTTGGTAGTTTTCTATGTGCCACTTTGTCCTTTATTACTACACTAATTCAGGAAATGTACATGTTCTTATCCTCCATCCAATTGAATGATGTAGCTTCAGCTCACCTGGTTTTGTAAAATCCTAGCCAAATGTATCGATTTTATTTAAAGCTACATTGTATTAATCTTGTTTTGAGGCTTTCACTAAAAAATCCCGTCTTGTGTCCTCAGATGGGAAAGAGAGGCCACTCTTCGGTAGAAGACGCAAAAGCCACCATGGAGTTATATAAAACAGTAGCAGTGGAATGGGAGACAACTTTAGCTTTAAATACTGCTTCCTAGAGAAAAAACCTGCTGGGTGATGCCAAGTTTTCTACTTAATTAATGCTCAGTGTTTTAAGAATGAGATTACAGCCTTTAAACCTAAACTTAATCCTAGTATTAAATACAAAAAAGCTCTCCAACCAATTTTAAAACTGTTAATGCTACTTCCACAGTTTGAAATGATTGTTCTTCAGGTGCTAGTTGACAACATATTATAACAACTTATTAAAAAAACATTAAAGATGGGGCGGATGGCAGCATGTCTGATGGCATGCTTGGGAACATTGGGATAGGTTAGTCTCCACACCCTATCTACCTTTATTTTATTTTAATTTTTTTATACAAGACTGGGTTGCCTTTTATAGCTCTTGTAAATTCTCTACAAGAGGAGTAAACTACAACTAAAGCTGCCTACATCACCAATCCTTCAATGGATCATCAATACAGCCTTCCAGTCCTAAAATCCTTCTCGTACATCACTTAGTCATTTATTCCATACCATTTATCACTGGCTTTTCTGCTTTGATATTTGGCTAACAGTCAGCTTATGTAGTATGTTTGCTAAACTGTTCTTCACAGTTGGCAAATAGTCAGCTACTGGCCATCTATATTCACAGGGTGGTCAAAAAGAAAAGTCTGTTCAGCATTTATTTCAGCACACATTACACCAAATTGTAAGTTCTATTTGCCAAGATGTTACAAGAGGGAACGACTGGATCATATTTAATTTTATATATCATTGAGTTTGTGTAAAGATTGTTTGAAATTGTCTCATATTTCCTTTAGAAGAATCAAATGATTTTAGCTAGAAAACTTAGTCTTGCTGGATGGTGATGGCAGACACTGTGGATGTGGTATGCTAAAGCTAGGCGCTTTTGATGCAAGTTCATACTTTCCTAGTAGTGGTTTGGAAACAGTGGGTGCTGATGGAACGGTTAGACGTACCTATTTTTATCCATGTGTCAGTCTGAATGGTGTGCAGATGTGCTGGCTTGGTAACTGTCTGAAAGTAAAAAAAAAAAGTTACCTAATCAGTAATTTTGCAGAGATTATGTTAATATTAGAAGAATAATCATGCTAATATTAGAGACATTGTTGACTTTGAAAACATGCAGTTTTTAAGCATTCCCATTTGTAACCCTTGTAAGATGGTCATTACAAATTGAACTTTAAACTGTCTTTGAAACTGTTTTAAGGCTGTGTTTTGATTTTAAATGTATGGTGTGGGTCTGCTAAGTCCCTTAAGTAAAATACTGTTCACCACTATTTAATATATATCAGAATTTCCATTCAGTGATTGGTCTTTCATCAAATACATTACATGACCAAAGGTACCTATTGAATTAAGCTGTTAATGTACACCCATTCTTGATAGCATTGCATACAATTTGACACATTTTATATAACAACTTGGCAATAAAATGGGGGACCTCTGTACCTTTAACCATGGGACCATCATAATGTGGCATATGGTCAACAATAATTAATGTTATTGTCATTTTAAATGTCTACTGTCATAGGACTTATGACAACTTATCCACAAAGTGGTCCAGAGCAAATTCACAGAGTCAGTACTGAGTTCCAAACAGCTTGTGCAAGCAGCATCAGCACAATAGCTGTTTGGTGGGAGTTAAACAACATTGGTTTCCATGGCTAAGTAGCTGCCCAGAAGCCTAAAATCAACAAGCACAATTCCAAATGTGAACCAGAGTGGTGTAAATTATCACCACTGAACTATTGGAAAGACTTTCTCTGGACTGATGATTGGTCTATTGCTTCATTCTGTAGCAGTCTACTGGAGAAGTCTGGGTTTAGTGGAGGCTTGGTAAACATTCTCTATTTCAGTGTGTAATGCCAACTGTAAATGTGCTGTTTGCAGGATTGTTTTTCCAAATATTAAAGACATGCAAGTCTTTGAGTGAAAGTGAAATAAGTGGTTCAACCTATCAAGAATTTATGCATTTAAATTTAAAGGGCCCTGGTAGCTCAGAGGGTAAATTGTTGGGTCTACTGCTCAGAAGGTTGGGAGTTCAAACCCCTGCACCAGCGAACTGCCATTGTTGTGCTCTTGAGTAAGGCCTTTAACCCTCAATTGCTCATGATGTATGAATGAATTAAGTGTAAGTTGCTCTGGATATGGATGTCTGCTAAATACCATTACTGTAATGTAAATTCTAGTAACAAAGTCACTGAAAATATAGATCCAATGATCCCTTTCTTTCTTCTTTTTTCTCCCCTCTCTTCTTCATTTCTTCTTCTACCCAGAACCCATAGTAGGAACACTGGGTGAGAATAAGAAATTCATTCTGTATAGGATGCAGTCCATTACAGCACACCATGTGTACACACACATATATACATACATACATACAGTACATATCTAGGGCAATCTAATCTAGCCAAGCCACGTACCTGTGTGTTTTTTGGGAGGTGGAAAAAACCTAGGGATAAAATGAATGTAATTAAGTAGAAAGTAGCCCAAGCTCAGGATTTTAACCAGGGACCCTGGAACCATGCCACTTTTAATTGTTAATATATCTATTTGTAAGTATAGCAATAACCTTGGTATATTTAAAGGAAATAATGAATGCCATTCCTTAAACAGGATACATGTTAAACTTGAACAGCAATTACTTTCACCTCTTGTATATTAAGAAACACTTTGCTTGCACAGCTGGAAGACTTCTGTCTGGAACATTCCGTTTCTCAAGATACCTCGTATAGTACTCCAGTTTTTCCGGCCTCAAAGTGTAAAGGTTGTGTTCTGTTTAGAGTAAGGACCTGGCTGTTTTAGCCTGGTTAAGGACACTACTGCAAGGAAGCCTCCCTGTGCTATTATCCCTCCTGTCTGACTCTGCTTAACCTATATGTTAAATTCCTCTAGTGTCTGATATTCCGGCTGCAAGATTTAAGGATACAAAGCTGTATTCACCCTCCTCCTCATCTGTGGGACACCCCAGCTGCAGCCAGGCAGATCCACCCTGCTGTCTCATTCATTCTATGTGCCACTAGATACCTCAGTTCTTCTCTTGCCACAAACATGAATCACAAATGGATTTCTTTTTTTTCCATGTTTCCAGACTTGAATCACCAATGAGTCAGCTGCTGGGCATCAGCATGGATGTGAATTACATACAGATCAATGGATTACAGGCGTTAGTTTCATCATACCTATGATCTTGTAGTGTACATGCTCCTCTCATGTAGATGTAATGGTCAGGGTTTGTATGCCTTTCTGACAATGACTGATTTTCTCTTGTAATTACCTGATGTGTTATGGGTTAGGAATTTGTGGATAAACAGTGGCCTTAAGTGTCACACTTGCAGTTGCTCAAAAGGACTGCAATTAGGGCAGCATGGTGGCACATCGGATGGCCAAACTGGGGTCCCCAGTTTGTGTTACTGAACTCAAAATATGCATGTGTTGCATTTCTTGTGTTCCCGTGGGGTCTGCATGGGTTTCCTCTTGGTTCTCTGTCAACTCTCACCTCCTAAAAACATGCATTCATTGATTTGTAGGTAATGTGTGAATGTATAAGTACAGGGTGCAATGGACTGGCATCCCATCAATGGACAGCCCTCCCTCACTCACGATAGTCTGGGATACTCTTGATGCACCGTGACCCCAAATAGGATAAAAAGTGGTTACTGAAGATGAATGAATGGATTTATGCTCTTTATTAGAAACGCCTGTACATCTGATAATTTATGCAATTATCCAATCAGCTATTCATTTGACAACAGCATAAGGCATAAACCTTCAGATATAGGTCAACAGTTTCATTTAATGTTCACATCAAATTAGAATGTGATCTTGACTGTGGCATGGATATTGGTTCCAGATGGGCTGGTTGAGTATTTCAGAAACTGCTGATCTCCAGGGTTTTGCACAACAATTTCTAGAGTTTAGACAGAATGGTGTGAAAAACAAAAAAATCCAGTAGCAGGCCGTTCTGTAGGCAGAAAATCACCCCAGAATGCACAACATGCCAACCAGCAGGAGACCACATCAGTTTCCACTCCTGTCAGCCAGGAACAGGAATCTGAGTTTCAACTGGGCACAGGCTAACCAAAACTGGTCAGTTAAATATTGGAAAATGCCTAGTTTTCATAAGTTTTTGTTTATTTTATAATCTGTGGCAATTTACCTGAGTCACAAGAAATTCAATGTGCAAACATCCTTGACATTCGGTGCATATGACAAATAAAAGACTTTGCAATGGCAGAGATCTAAGTAAATGTTCTGCACTTATATCCAAAGTGCTTTAAACTGTGTCTCATTCACCTGCCATGCAAGGCACTAACTTGCCATCTGGAGCAACTTGGGGTTCAGTGCCTTGCCCAATAATACCTCAGCATGTGGAGTCACATGGGCCAGGAATCGAACCGCCAACCCTATGATTAGTGGAAAACCGGCTCTACCACCTGAGACACAGCCGCCCTGTAAGCCTATTTTGTTTTGGGGGGTTGTTTTTGCCCAGGCTTTACTTTGTGGGCGATCTACAGGGATCATTAATGTAATTGCTTGCCAGTCCTCAGAAGAATTTGCAATTAAAAAAATTAAACTAAACAATCTCTTTTGATTTTGCTGAATTGTCCCCCAGATATTCGTCCCATAGCAAAACTGATATAGCCTACATAACCCAAGTAAAATCTTTTACCGATAGACTTTTTAATCATAATCGTAATCTGTTTTATCTTTGCTTTTTAATTATGTGGAGTCCTTTGAAAGTACAGAAGCTATATGTCTGATAAAAGTGTCTGAGTGCCAGTAGTCTAGGGCCATGTGCACCAGTCCAGGTGGCTGTTATGTAGTGTGAAAAGCACTTTAACTCATTCAGAGATTAACAATTATTTAAAAAAGTGTTTTAACTAATTTGTAGTTATCATAAAAGAGCCATGCTGTAAAAACTAGTCTTTTATCCATCCATTTTCTGTACTGCTTATCCTACACAGGATCACGGAAGCCAGGAGTCCCAGGATATTTTTGAATATTTTTGGACGCGGGGGGCGGAGTACCCTTGAAACCCCTGAACCATGTGGAGAACATGCAAAGCCCACGCACACAGGGCGGAGGTGCGAGGCAACCCCCAACCCCTGAGGTGCGAGGCAACCATGTCAGAGGCGTAACTGCATGGGTGAAGATCATGACCTAGGTCTATGCATCGTTCGTAACTCCTCTGCTAAGTTAATAAGTCCCCTATTTTGCAAAATACGTCTGGTTTGCATTTCCTTTTCAGGGTAAGCCTCACTGCCCACTAAAACGTTTGTAGCTAGTTACCGACATTTTCTTCTAGTGAGAGGCTCTCTGGCGAGTAGTAATTTCCATTCACGCAAGTTTGCGCAGAAAAAAAAGAACGGAAGACGGACAAAGTTCAATATCGCATTACGAATTTGATTATGCGTTCTCCACGTAGTTTGTAAAGAGCAGTTTGATGTCAAGCTGTCCTGTTATTCTGTGCCTGAGGGTCAGCGTCGGTAGCGAGGATGCGCTTTACGAACTTCCCTCGTCTATTCGAATAACGTTTTCATCCTTCACTTTGTCTCACCTGCCAGAAAATCGCTTTCTTTGAATCTGTCCTCATTCGGACCGTTTTGTATCTGACGCACAACTGTCCTACTTTCCCCTCACCATCCCTTGGGTCGAATAACAAGTGCTCCCTTAATAAAAAGTGCTCCATGAGACAGACAGACAGACAGACAGAGCGGGGGGTGTGAGCGCACTTCTTCCTGTGCGCTCTTTTCTCCTCCTTTTCTCTTCTCCGTTCTCAGTCTCCGGGTTGTGCACACACAGGGCACAGGTTCGCCTTCTTTCGCCTTTCTACTACAGAAAAGCACATTACTGGCGCAAGATTGTTTAAGTATGCGGTAGGTATCTGCGTCTTTTTTCCATTTTCCTGATCCCCTCTAGCATTTACAAGTGCAGAACGGTATTATATTACACTTAATAGTTAATTTATGAATATATCAAAAATATTTGGTAGACTTTTTTTTAAACATTGGTTCACATTATTCTCCTTATGTCTGCCTGCTTATTATTATTTGCAAGTGCGCCATTTATTATTTGTTTATTAATTGTTTTCATTTTGCTGTTGATGGTGACATTGTTTGTTCTTGTATGGGTAAGTTTTTAAAAGAAATACTCTCCTTATATGAGTTAGTGTGTGATTAGTATATTATTGTAATTAGGCTACTATAAAATTGCAACCCTGCATTTAAACATTAATTAACCACTTGAATCTTTTCCCTTTGTGGCTCCTTGATACATTGCTACATTGTAGGCGTTGTTTTGGTTAATTATATGATATTTGGCTTATGTAGGTCATAGTGTGGGGGCTATTTGAGAGCCTGTCAGTTTTTGAGAGTGTTTTTTAGAGAGTGGTCATCTGTTCTTGACATTTAAGAGTGAAACAACCTTACATAGATTGCCCAGCTCTTCAAAGCTGTCCAAAAAATCTGCAGCCAAATTAATCTGTTCCAACTATCCACTGCTTGCATGTTTGCTCATGCAATCACAGGTTATGAAGACCTACTGTTTTTGCCCTTCTTGCTTTGCTTCCATATAGTCACTTGTGATACAGTAGATTTATATCAGAACAATGGATCCTTACTCAAGGGCAAAAAAATCCAGATCAGTCATTCTAGCTGAGTTAAACTAAACTGAGTTTTTATTATTATTATTATTAGTAGTAGTAGTAGTAGTAGTAGTAGTAATATTATTATATGGCTAGTTATGTATGTAACTGTGGTTGTGTGAACAGTATAACTATCACAGTTGTCTCAGATCAACATGTATTCTAAACTAGTCACATGCATCATAAGCTGCCCAGCTATATCTGGATGCTCTCATAGACCTTCATAGTAAAAACAAAAGATGCAAATATGATTGATGACATGCAAGACTGCCATAATTATTCATTACACAAGTCAGCTCCTCCTTCCATAAATAGGAGACCTGAAGCTTACATTGTCATTTTCCCCCATTTATTATTTTCCCCTTATTATTGTTTTAATTAATTTTTTTAATTAGCATATGATTTGTCCCTTATATTCATCTGCCATATACACTATATGGCCAAAGGTTTGTGGACACCTGGCCATTGGTCTTCTCCAAACTGTTGCCAGAAAGTTGGAAGCACACAAGTGTGTATGATGTCTTTATATGCTGAAGCATTACAATTTGCCTTCACTGGAACTAAGGGGCCCAAACATGTTCCAGCATGTCAATGCCCCTGTACACAAAGTGAGGTCCATGAAGATTTGGTGTGCCATGTTTGATGTAGAGGAACTCAGGTGGCCTGCACAGAGCACGGGCTTCAACTCCACTGAACAGCGTTGGGATAAATTGGAATGCTGACTTTACCCCACGCCCCTTCAACCAACATCAGCAACTGACCTCACTAATGCTCTTGAGGCTGATTGGACACCAATACTCACAGCCACACACCAAAATCTAGAACCCATTTGTCATGCCTTGTGGATAATAAATGCAGTCCCTTTTCTGTGATGAAGAATGTCACATAAATCTTAGACAGTTCTAATCAAGAAAAGCATATATAATATGGGTCTATATGTTAGAATGCAAAAAAAAGACACATCTACCTCAGTAAAGCACTATATCCTAATTCTCTTGCTCTTTCAGAGGAAAGAAACAGAAAGGACTATATTACTGAAACAATAATTTCCAGTAAGACTGTGCGCTGTGAAGTTAGAAAGGGTGGATAGGGTATTGTCAGGAATGGACGGATTGATATTGAGAATGCTAGAAAAACAGTATACAAAGCTTCATTCCACAGTGTTAATGGCATGTGGACAACTCGTGTTGCATTTTCTAGCACCCAATTGAGAGAACTAGCCATAATATTCAACTTTGCATATACGGCCGGTGAGAACTGTCTCGTGGCCTGGTGTAGGGGATACAAGTATTTTCTGATGTAATGACACTGCAACACTTCTCCTCCCTCCTATTTATTTCTTTGCTCATGTTTCTCCTCCTCTTCATCCTGATATGACCCTTTAGGAAAGTCTGGCCTCTATCATTGACATGCAGTTTCCCAAAGTCATTCAGTATTCTGCCTAAATGCTCCTGAGGTTTTTGGACTGTGCTTTCCTTCGCTTGCCCTCTGAACAAGCAGCCTGGCTCATTTTCCCTTGGCTTATGGAAATGTGGTCATGGCTATAGGCCATGCATTGAGAGCATTGGGGAGGAATGACTTTCAAGGAAAAGAATTGCAGATCAAAGCTGACTGCCCCAATGCTCTCATTAACAATTTAGATCCAGACAATCTTGTAAATGCTAGACAGACTGGGGAAGAAAGATGGAGGAAGTGGCACATTTTCTGAAATTGAGATAAATGGGGAGAGCACTGGCAGCTTGATTGTAAGTTTAGGTGAGTCTCTCCCAGCATTTGGTTTTCCTTCATTTTCTCTGAGGCTTTCTGGTAACTGCTACTGAAAATTACATCTTCCTCTTTAATTTTCCCCCCAAGCCCAAGCTGGGCATTAAGTCCAAGATTCACTCTGGTGAGGACGACTATAACACACCCAGTTATTTTTTCTGCTTAGAAGAGCACTTTCTCCCTTTTTTTTTACTTTGTTAATGCCAGTTTCCAGTGCTCTCAGACGCCCACTCTCTCTCTGCTGTCTACCCCCACTCTTATGACCTGCTTTGTCCACATCGTTTGTAAAGAGCAGTATGATGTCCTGAGGTTTTCATGCACAGAGAGTGGGTTACTTTGGGCTTTGTTTCAGTTTCATACAGATCCCTCTATCTGGCTTCTTAAAGTGTAGTCCTGTCTTGTGATTCAAAGCAGAAGTTCTTAGTTTGACAATAACGATTTTTATCCTTGCTTTTTATCCTTTACTGTCAGACTCTCACACTCTCTCACACTCACACTCTCACACTCTCACACTGTCTGACTCTCACACTGTC
>JAOUWY010000071.1:27018702-27031195 GCA_025728095.1 Prietella phreatophila
ACTTCAAGACTGCAAGAGACAGAAAAAAGAATGAAGAGTAGAGATTAGACTTCTGTAATTACACTACATGCTACTATAATTATTATACACTGTTGTAATTATGCTGTACAGTATATTCATCTTCAATTTAAGTAAAGTGTATCTTCTTCGTATACATAGACACGTAGACAACTGTAATAATCTGAGAATTTGCATACTGTAAATGTTGCAATGCATGTTCTAAAATTATGACCCATTATCTACCTTATTATTAATTTATAGAATATAATAACAAAACCTCAGTGATTTAATCTGCTAATTAACATATTTGAAATCCCCTGTTTATGCAGATTTAACTTAAATACATTTAAAGCTAATTTTAAAAACATTGAACAAAATGCATGTCCACCAGAGTTATGTCTGACCTGGATTTCAAGCACTTCCCTTTACAGCATAAACATGCAGTTCATTTGCTTTTTACAAATGCAAGTGTACTCTGTCTAGCAGATGGTCTTTTCTTTCTTTATTTAATCCAGTCTTCTGTAGCAACTGCCCATGTCGGATTTAAATTGTCCCTCCTGACTAAATTAGATGTGTATATTAAGGATGCAAAATAAACTGATTTATTAATAGAAATAGATTGAAAAAAGAGAATAGACATCTGAGCCAAATAACAGGTTAAGGACAGATAACTAGTTTCATGATCAGAATTCTGATCACACCCAAGAGCGCCAAAAGCCCACTGAGTCCTGTTCATGCCAACTGGAATGCACACAAGGTTGCCAGGTCCATTATCTAGTAATCCCCAACTACTTGAGGAACAGTTTTATGTGAATGTGAAAATTACCTGAGACCAAAGCTTTCAAGGTAAAGCTAAACATATTAAATGAGCCAACATAAATAACTTTGCAGAATCTGCTTCTGTAAAGACCACACCCTATGAGAAGGTTACTATAATGAATTACTTGATCCAAGTGTTTGTTTCCCTGAGTTTTCTTTTTTTTTTTAAGACATACTTATGTACAGTTCAATATTCCGTTTCATACAATACAATGATTACATTGTACAAGTTTGTCTTGATTTGTGTAAAATGCGCTAAAAGGGTTGAAGATTAGGAATTACTCCAATCTGGCAACAGTAAATGGACAAAGAACACACACTTGGTTTAGCTCTCTGTTCTCTCTTGCTCTCTCAATCTGGACACATGCATGTGAAAGCATGCTTCAGTTTCTTAAATGAAAACGCTATTGCAAACTAGAACAGAATCCAGGTTGATAAATGACAACTTAACTAATCAGTGTTTGCATTCTTTGTCTTAGTCTGAAAAATTGAAACCTTATTTTGAAGTTCTGTTTTCTTTAAGTGACCTAATTATTCTCTACATTTTTTTAAATATGTTCAGCAAAATTGGTTTCTGTTTTCATCCACAATAAGCAGGTATTACTTTTGCTGTGAAAATGGTTAACACTATCTTTGCTCTTTCTATTCCTTTCTCAGATCAGTGATGTTCCTGTCTCTGCTGCTGTGTGCCATCTGTCCCTTTGTCCTGCTGTCCTCTGCTGTCCCTGCACCAGGAACAGGTGTGTCAACTCCACATACTGTCTATGATTAATGAGGCTGAATACATAATGCATGGAGGTGCATTATTTTACTATTTTACTGCTTTGCCTCTCCAGAGGCGGTAATATATGTTGAGGCTTCTCATAGTAGGTGCCAAAGTAAGAAGTTCAAGGTCAGAGCTGACTACTGTCATTTATCAGCTGCGTATCTGCTCAACGGATACTTTTACAGTCACTTGGCTAGATTTTCTCCAGCTTTGATGTGTCCACCAGATAATTGTTTTCTCAATACTTGATTTTCGTCTTGGATGTGTATAGTTTTTTTTTTGTTACCTGTTTTTTTTTACATCAAATGGGTGTTTTGAGGAAGTGATGACAAGAATTGACTTATTAGTCATTTTCTGTGTTATCATATATCACGTTACAGCATATCTTTTCCTCAGATGAAACCAGGCTCTTGCAAGTAATGATCCCTGACAGCCCTCCAGTGTCAGCCGTTTTGGGAGGATCCTTAACCCTGCAGTGCCTTGTGTCACTGCCACCCCTGTCCTTCTTGGGCCGCTTTGCTGGGAACACCACGCCACGGGTAAAGTGGAGCATGCTGTCCTCTGGACGAGAGACTGAGATCCTGGTGGCACGAGGGGAGAGGGTGAAAATTAGTGAGCCTTATAAAGGTCGGGCTTCTCTGCCGAACTATGACTCCTCCCCAACTGATCTCACTCTCCAGCTGGACAATCTGAGGCACAATGATACAGGATTCTACCGCTGTGAGGTCCAGCAGGGACTGGAGGATGCTCATGTTCTGGCTCAGATCAAAGTGAAAGGTAATAATCCTAAGGCAACTTACACCTTTAACACCTAAAAGTTTTGTTCATAGTTTTGTTGGCCCAATTAGAAAGCTTTTGTACAACCCCAATTCCACAAAAGTTGGGACAGTATGGAAAAATGCAAAAACATTGTAAATAAATGTATTTTTAAAGAAAGAGTCATTTGAAAATTCAATTCACCCTGTACTATATTGAAAACACATTAACACATTATTTGATGTTTTACTTTGTGAATTTTATTTATTTTTGTAAATATACACTCTTTTAAAATCTGATGACTGCAACACACTCCAAAGAACAGTTTACCACTATGTAACATCACCTTTTGTGCTCTGAAGACACCAGTTAGTTAAGTTTAGCAAGTGGAATTTTCCCACATTCATCCATTATGCATTTCTTCAACTGTGCAACTGTACAGGACCTTCGTTGCCTTATATTGCGCTTCATAATGCACCAAACATTCTCAATCTGAGACAGGTCAGGATTGCAGGCAGGCCATGCTAACACCCACACTCTCTGCTTAAGCAACCATGCACTTGTAATCTGGGCAGAATGTGGTTTGGCGTTGTCCTTCTTTGGATGGCAGCATATGTTGCTCCAAAATGTGTACATATCTTTTGCATTAATGGTGCCCTCACAGATGTGCAAGTTACCCATATCACGGGCTCTGTTACACCCCCATACCATGACAGATGCTGGATTTTGGACCTGATGCTGACAGTTTGGCTTGGTCCTTTTCCTCTTTGGCCCAGAGAACACCATAGCTATTTTGTCCAAAAACTATTTGAAATGTTGATGTCTGGCTTTTGCTTTGCCTAGTAAAGCCTTAACTTGCATCTGTGGATGCAGTGGTGAATGGTGTTGCCTGAGAAATTTTTACCAAAGTATTCCTGAGCCCATATCAGGATAACCATTACAGATTCATGACAGTTTTTAAGACAGTGACGTCTGAGGGATCGGAAATCACACAGATTCAGAATTGTTTTTCGGCCTTGCCCTTTACGTACAGAGGTTTGACCGGATTCTTTAGAAGGTGAAATGCCCAAAATCCTACCAATTTGTCTTTGGGGAATGTTGTTCTCAAAGTGCTGGATTATTCACTGATGCATCGGTTGGCAGGTTGGTGAGCCTCGACCCCTCCTTGCTCTTGAAGTACTAGGCCTTTTTTGAAGGCTCTTTATACTATGATTAGAAGATTGCCTCACCTGTTTCACATCACCTTCTTATATCAACTTGTCACATCGCTATTAGTCCTAAATTGCACCGTCCCAACGTGTTGCATGCATCAATTTAAAAATAAAGAGTTTATTATGTAAAACATCATATACCTTGTCTTTACACGTTTTTTGATTAAATACAAGTAAACACATTTACAAATCACTGCTCTTTGTTTTTATTAGCATTTTCCATACCATCCCAACTTTTTCATAATTAGGGTTGTACTTCTTCTGTACTTCATCAGACTTGGTAAACTGCATTGTATATACTTGGCCTAAAACTACTGTTAGAACTGATACTATTCATTTTCAGAACACATTAGCTGGGTCTCTGCTTTCAACTTTTGATATCTGAATATCCTTAGGTGTTGTGTTTCACTATCGACATGCCTCCAACCGCTACGCATTCTCTTTTGGTGAGGCCAAGAATGCATGTGAAGACATTGGAGCTCAGATTGCCACTCCAGAGCAGCTTCTGGCAGCATACAACAGTGGTTATGAGCAGTGTGATGCTGGCTGGTTAGCAGATGGATCTGTCAGGTCAATGAATTACCATACAACAAATTTTGTACTAACAGTGTTGCTGTTTAGCATGATGATGAAAGAAGCATGATTCAACATGAATGCATTTCTTTTTCTATGGAAAATATTAATATCTCAAAGTATTTTTGTATGTGTATACACAGATACCCTATCCATACGCCTCGTGAGGGCTGTTTTGGAGATATGGATGGCCTGCCAGGGGTCCGGAACTATGGCATGATGGAGGCTGATGAGCTTTATGATGTTTATTGTTACATAGAAAACATACATGGTAAATAATGCTATTTAGTTATTTTAAAAAGTTATTTTTGCCTAGTTTCTATTTTGAGGTCTTTGTTTTTTACTTCAGGCAAAGTATTCTACGGATCTACCTCACAGCGATTCACACTGGCTGAGGCTAAAGCATATTGTGAACAACAGGGTGCACAATTGGCGAGTACAAGCCAGCTATACGCTGCATGGAATGATGGTCTTGATCACTGTAGCCCTGGTTGGCTGGCTGATGGTAGTGTACGCTATCCTATTGTAAACCCACGAGAGCGGTGTGGGGGGCCTGAACCTGGCGTTAAGACAGTCTATCGCTACAGTAATCAGACAGGCTTTCCTGAGCCTCACACTCGCTATGATGCCTACTGCTTCAGAGGTAACAAATATGCTTTCATTTTAATATTGTTAGGAGTTTGTTATTATTAAATGTCATTTTTTTATATTGTTAGGAGTCATTGCAAATACTGCTCATTGCTGGGTTTTCTGTTATATAGTATCTGAATTTCAGTGTTATTTTTGTTTATATTTTCACAGCAGTTCTTAGTTCTCAGACAGACATTGGCCAGGACATTGTGACCTTAGCTGACACAGAGGAAGAGTTCAGTCCAGGTCATGTGACGCACAAGACAGAAAGTGAGGCTCAAGGGGCTGTTGAGATTTTCTCATTCTCCAGCAAACACACAGTTAAGACAGAGGAGCATGACCCTACACCATCCCCATTTGATAAAGTTCATACAACCACGGCTAGAAGAATTATCTTCACCACTCCAGCAATATATGGACAGAAACCTGAGCTGACTCAGAGCTCCTGGCAAGAACTGCTCATCAAACCCATTGATTCTGTGGCAGTGCCAAAGGTACACCTGGAACCCAGCTGGAATCAACCAAAGTCAGCAGAAGGCCAAGATAAAGAGAATAGTACAGTCAATTCCGAAGTGAAGACACACGATCAGTTAATACCAGACATCAACCTGGAGTTGGGTGAGCAAGTGGAATACAACACATTTACAGAGAGTAAAGCAAACACAACAACTGACAACATGGAGCCATTATATGAGTTTACGGAGAATGGAGTATCTGAATCCATGCCTGGGACCATCCCTGACGATCAAGGTGAACGCCATGTGGATGAGCATTCGACTGTAATAGAGGAACAAGCAGGTAACATCACTGTGGCAGTGGAATCGCATGTCAGTCTGGACTTCAGAACTCAAACCACTTCTTCAGAAATGACTGAGGGCTCAGGAAGTGAACTGACTACAGCATTCACTGAGAAGATTGACCCCAATGTCACAGTGAGACAAGATGATTCATATGAACGTTCATCATCTGAAGTCACCACAGAGAGTTCTTTGCTGGAAGATATAAGTCAACCAACAATGAGTAAGTGGAAATTTCAAAAATAATGCATTTAATCCTTTTTCCATTTGAGTAAAATATCAGTGACTTGGCAAATGTGAGTAAAACTAACCTTTTTGTATTCTTTCTTTCATGTTAACAATGTCACAATAATACCTTTAAATGACTCAGTGATTACAACTGTTTTTAATGCTACTTCACAGGTCATGAGCAGACTGTTGCAACAGACAGTTCCAGTACTAAAGCTCATGTGGAGCACGAAACAGGACATACTTCAGCTGAATCCCTAGTAGTGTCTCTGGGTTCAGCTGATAATGACGGTGATCATGAGTCAGGTGTGACTGCGGTACCTATACATTTTTCAGAGAAACAAACAGAGCCCATTGATGGTTCCGGTGATGATGAGAATGTGATACTGTTGACTCTTCTGACTGCACCGGTGCCTCACCTGTTGGGCACATCAATTTCCCCAAATGCATTGGTTGTGGAAGCTAGTGCCCCTCAGGAGTTGGACATTACTGTTCCAGAGAGCAGTACTCCATCTGGCATCAGCGTCATAAAGGAGGATTTGAAGCAGTTTGAGCAGGGGCGGGTGGAAAATGAACCTGTCCTCCATCCCAAGCCAGCAACGCCACTGAGTGAGACCAAGACAATGTCAAGCAAAGACAACATTGGCCATGAAGATAGCTCATCAGGAACAGACAACTCTTCTGGACTGGGATCTTTAGTCTCAGATCTCTCCTATCCCAATGCCACTCCCATCATACCCTTCAACTCCACATACCTCCTGAATACAACAGAGGTTAATGATACTGAAAATGTTCCCAGCACCACTCATTTTGCTGTGGAGGTTTCACTGATCCAAAACATGACCCTAACAGCAATCTGGGACACTATAACCCCTCCCACCCCACCGCAGGAGTTCCGGGCAGATGTGGAGCTCAGCAGTGACACCTCAGTAACCATGCATGATCCTGACTTCTCAGCTGAGTCAGACCCTACTGCAGCTCCCACCTCTGAGAGCCCTGAAGAGACCCAGAGTCTGACCTCCTCCATGGCACCCAATGACCAGGAACATGAAGAGCAGGACCTGACTCCCACCACAGAATCTCCAAACAGCAAGGAAGAGGAAGAACTGACAACCCCAACACACCATACAACACCACCTCCCAGACTAACAGAGAGTGTGCTGGACAGAACAGGCAGATCAGGTATTAGAATTAGAATCAATGTTTTTTCCTCCTATAACTTAATATGCTGCTAAGTGATTTTAGCTTACTTTCACAACATATACTAGGTTACACAAAATATTTGCTATTTACATCACTGAAAGCTTCATCTATATGCTTAATAAAAATTAAATTAGTATTTTCATCTTTTTGAAATTGTTTCTTGGGTTAATTATAGTAACCTCTGTAACTCATTGTGGAAAGAAAGACAAAAAAAACACATAACATGGAGTACTAACAGTTTTCAATATTTTCTTTTTTCAAAACATACATCCTTTTTGCCACAAATCCTAGGTTTTGTTCACAGTTTCACCAGCTACATAATGGTTCCACCTAGTGGACAAACCAACACTTAGCTCTACTTTCAGCCTTCCTTTAACTGCTCACTATATGCACATTTTAAACCAAACTGGTTCAATACTAACATTAATACTGCTGTCATACAGAGCATAACTATTCAGTTTAACAATTGGAACTGTGTATTTTTAGATGACTGTTTGGAGAATCCATGTGCTAATGGAGGCACCTGCGTAGACATCGGTACTAGTGTCAAATGCCTGTGTCTGCCAACCTATGGGGGAGAATTCTGTCAAACTGGTGAGTTATGTATGACCAATTTTTTTATAGAATTTTTTTTTTATCCAATTTCTGTATCCAACCACAATATTGTCACCAACCAATAGATGAATAAAATGGTTACACTGTAGACTTGTACTGCAAAAATCTCTGAAATTCAGACCACATCAAAAGATGTAGAATATTGATAAAATCCTCACTGTGAGTGTTGATTCTGAAGTTTTATTTTAAAACCTCTTTTAATTCTCCTTTAGATCTGGAGCAGTGTGAGCCAGGCTGGGAAAAGTTCCAGGGCAACTGTTATAAGCACTTCTCAAAACGTCAGAGCTGGGAGGTGGCAGAGCAGCACTGTCGGCTGTGTGGCGGTCACCTGGTTTCTGTTATGTCACCTGAAGAGCAGTATTTCATCAACCGTAAGTCTAAACTGACTTAAAGGAATGCTTACTGTACCTAATGGACAATTCATTTGGTTGTTCCTATTATTAGATACAGTGCTGTGAATTATTATTATTTTTATTAAGTATTTTGTTCTGTTTTTGTGTATATCTCACACAAAATAGTCTTTAGACCTGCGTAAAGAAAAACTAATTTCCCCCTTAAACTTAAATTCTGGTTGTGCCAGCTTTAGTAGCAATAAATGAAACCAAACACTTCTGATAAATGGAGATTAGTCTTTCACTTACTTTTAGGACTAGGATTTAATCCTATGCTTTGAATCATTGTCTTGCTGCATAATCCAGTTGCGCTTGAGTTTCAATTTACGGACTGAAGACCAGACATTCTCTTTTAGGATTTTCTGTTATAAAACAGAATTCATGTTTCCCTCATTTATTGCAAGTTGCCCATGCCCTGAAGCAGCAAAGTATAGTCACGCCATCACACTTACGCCACCATGCTTGACCGTAGGTATGATGTTATTTTTGTGGAATTCTGTGTTTGGTTTACACCAGATATAATGGGACTCCTGTCTTTCAAACAGTTCCACGTTTGACTCATCATTCCACAGAACATTACCCCAAAAGATTTAAGGATCATTAAGGTGTGTTGTGGTAAAATATGGATGAGCCTTAAGGTTCTTCTGGGTTAGCAGTGTTTATCATCTCACCACTCTTCCATGGATGCTATTTTTACCCAGTGTCTTTCTCATAGTGGAGTCATGAATGGTGACCTTTATTGATGCAGCAGAGGCCTGTAGTTCCTTTGATGTTGTCGTTGGCTCTTTTGCGACTTGCTGGATGAGTTGTTGCTGTGCTCTTGGAGGAAATTCGGAAGGTCGACCTCTTATGGGAAGGTTCACTATTGGCCTAGTTTTTCTAGGTTTTTTCATTTTTATTTTTATTTTTTGAGATAATGGCTCTTACTGTCGTTCTTTGGAGTCCCAGAGCCTTTGAAATAGCTTTGTAACCCTTCCCAGACTGATGTATTTCAATCACCTTCTTCCTCATCATTTCTGGAATTTCTTTCAACTTTGGCATAGTGTGTTACTGGTTAAAACCCTTTAAACAACTTCATGCTGTTGAAAAAGTTCTATTCAAGTGTTGATTTGATTAAAGAGGGTTTGCAGTAATCAGGCCTGATTACTGACACAGCTGTGTCTAGTCCAGCTGAATCCCATCATTAACACAGTTCCATAGATTTGGGGAATTAGTAACTATGGGGCCAATACATTTTCACATAGGCCCAGTTGGAATTGGATAACTTTTTGCTTCAGTAAATAACATTTATCATTCAAAAACTGTATTTTGTGTTTACTCAGATTACCTTTGATTTATCTTAGATTTTGTTTTAATTTCTGAAACAATTTGTTATGAGATATACACCAAAATCTGGAGAAATCAAATACCTTTTCACAGCACTGTATTAGTGACAAAACATCTATGTGCTTATACTGTATTTTATATAAAGCTTATGGAACTGAATGTATATAAGATGGTGGATGGTGGAACTGGTCCAGATAGCAGTCACACAAATTGTTGGAATTATCCAGTAATGCACAAATTATTTTTAAATGACTCCATTATAAGGTTGCCATATTGCAAATATGATTTGTAACCAAGTAGAAAACAGACCAGTTAATAATAATTTGGCACATTTCATTCAGATTGTCTTGTCTGACCATAGAATTTAAACAAAATTATTATATTTTCATTATCCCAAACCATCCATCCTGTCTACAAGAAACCACTGGTGCGTGATGATTCCTAAAAGGTTCTTTGAAGCCTGGGTTAGAGGCATCAGGCATTTGCTATGTGACTCACATCCAGGCTTTCTTCCACAGATAAGTACAAGGAGTACCAGTGGACTGGTCTCAATGACAGGACCATTGAGGGTGACTTCCGCTGGTCTGATGGAAACCCGCTGGTAAGCTTTGTATAGCTGAAACTGTTAGGGAATTGTAATGGTAACCCACTGGTGCAGCTTACAGACTTCTCTGCTAATTGCAGTGTGATGTTCTGGGAAAGGTGTTTGTTAACTGCTGTTTCTATAGTCTGTCTTCTTCTCTGAAAGTGTTAGAGATTACAAAATTGTATTAAAACCCACATCCAGTTTTGTAGAAGTTTATATATTTAGACTTTTCTTTCTGTTATTTTCTTTTTCTTTATATTGTACTGTTTCCAAAACACAAAAAACAGAGTGTTTTTATAATACACAAACATACCGTATACGTCAGTGCAAAGAGAATAGTAATAAATAAAGAGAAAATAAATAAAACTTCAATGTACCCAAGCAGAAATTATATATCTCTAGACTTCACCAGATAAAAATATGCATATAAATAAATAAATAATGTAAAAACCTTGTGTGCACTTTTAGCTCAGTTGTAGGAGATTAAACTGACTAAACTGGATATTGTCCTTTACCTCTGGTACCTCTGGTGCTCTGTTGTGGCAGTTTGAAGTGGTACAGGAACATAAATAAAGGTGCTAATGAGGGTGAGAGGAGGCACAGGTGAGACATGTGATGGGGTCATGTGATTTGCTGGGGTTTGATGGGTAATGTCATTCTATGCAGATTTTGGCATAACCATGACAGTTCTTCAAACAATGGCATAAAATAATGTACCACCTAGGTCACTCATAGCACCAAATTGTTAGAAATTAGTTTATTAGCTGCTTGAAGAATCTTAAGATTCATTTTTCCTCAACAAAAGCATAGCTGTTACATCAGCCTTAAAGTTTAGAGGTCAGCTTATGTACAGGGCAGAGAAGGGGGAGAGAAGGAAAATTGTATTATTAGTATTATTAGTAGTAGTAGTAGTAGTATTATTCTTTTTAAACACGTTAAGCAGCCTGAGCCTGGCCATGATGTGTGTTGAGATACACATACGGTGTTCTTAGACCATACCGAGACAAAGGGGATGTGTGGGGAACTGAATTGCACAGCACACCTTAGGCAGTGTCCTTAGGCAAGAACATGTCTGTATAGTTTGAGCTGTTCATTGACTTATCAAAGCAAGATAACTGGTTAAACTACTACTAATGACAGGTTTCTCTTCACATTTAGGGTAAAGTTGTTTAGAAAAACCGTTGACTGTGAAACATAATTTTCACAGTTTTCATATGCGGAGAAACAAGAGGGAGGCAATCCAGAGACGGTGGAATACTTAAGTTTCCAAAAGGCACAAACACATTACTTGCTGAAGCATGCATACACCTTTGCACATCACTCTGTTTTACACTCTCCCACATTTCCACTTTATATGTAATCTTATATGTCCAGTATATACAAACCCTGTTCTGGCGTATGTATAGCACAATGGTCCTGGTGGCCATTTTTTTAGGTGGGATGACAATAGAACCTCATTTGTATTTTTCTCCGTTAAAGAGAAAGCCAGTGTGAAAAAACTGTGGAATATCTGTGAGTCTCTGGAAATTGAGTTGGGAAACACAGGTGTAATGTAGAGTAGCACTTGTCTTGTGCCTTCTTCTCGGTTTCTTCAAGCCTGGCAGTTATGCTGCATTCGAGGCAAAGTTGCAACTTACATACCTACAACTGGTAAAAACATGGGTGTAGGAGACCCCACCCCCACCCCCCCCCACACACACACACACACATATTTCAAAATCTAGTTTTTGCCATTCCCCGCCCCATGTAGATAGGGTTCACTGAACCTGTTTGCATGTAGCCAAGCTTGACGAGAGCAAAGTGTCTGTCACTGCAAGGTAACAAGCAAAACTGGTATGAATTTTCAGAGAGGTGGCTACTCTTACACAATGAAAGCAGAATTGGTTCATTTGGAGATAACTCAAATATTCTGTGACTATCCGTGGGGGAAATATTGTGTCCTGAGTTGAGGGCGGTTCCGACACAGAATTCATACTCTCTTGAGCACACTAACGTATACTATCTCAATTGGTCACCATTTACATCCGTCTGTGTTTTACAAATATTTAACCACTGAAAAGTATTTAAACAGCTTGTGACTAAATCTCTCCGCCCCATGAGTATTTTCAGTCTTCTTTCAGTGCAAATACGCTCTTACAACCACACTAATTAGTACATTGACATTTATTCATTGAGCAGATGCTTTATTCCAAAGTGACTTACAAATGAGAAAATACTAGCAAAGCAATATATCAAAGCGTAATACAAGCAAAGCGATGTATCAAGCAGAGAACAATACAAGTAGTGCTACCATGCAAGATTTATAATTGAGTTCTAGAGACTTCTAGTACATTCTTTTCTCAAAAGTCATTAAAAATGAGCATTTAAGTGCTTTATTTTTTATTTTATTTTATTTTTTCAGGGGAGCATGGCCCCGAAACCCCCTATGGATGCATTTCAGCATCCGCCCCCAGGCTCAAAATCACTCCTACTTAATCTTAGCTAGTTTTTAATCTTTTTTTTTATCATAGAATATTTATTGAAAATCTGCATTTTTAACAGCACAACACAGAACACCCCACCCAACAACCCCCACAAAACAACCACAGACA
>JAOUWY010000071.1:27075058-27089371 GCA_025728095.1 Prietella phreatophila
ATCTAGGGGGTAGGGCTGACCTGGTGGTGGTGGGGGGGTCAGGTGGGGCTGTAACTACCACTGATCTAATGATGCCCCAAACTTCAGAGCATGGCCCAAAATATGCAGCACCAATTAACTCCAGGGGTGGAGACACTTGATGGACAAGTCTGTTATTAGCATCTGAGAAATACCGCAGGGAATGACAGAAATCAAAGGAGGAAAGTCCAGGCAGTAGACATTCAATGAGAAATGAATATAGGGACTATGCTTCATTTGTTCAGTTATGTCATTTAGTATGCCAAAAACACAAATTGCTGAAATGAAGTACAAATGGTGTAATTTTGAGGACCTGGAGAACAAAGGGTTATTAATATATCTATGTGGATTTTAGGAAAATTGATTGAAGATGTGGACAAATACATGAGATGAAAGATGTGAGCCTCATTCAGCACGCTTATAGATTTTTTTCTTTTTAATTTAATAGTGCAGATTTGCAGTTATTTCAGGTTTTATTTCAGTGTTAAATTCTTAAAAATACATTTACAGCTGTTACCTCAAGTGAGCTGAATCTGTTTATGAAATGTATAGATAAATGTCCTGAAATTCCATTTTATTCTACTGCATCAGGTAACCCACAGAGGCCAATCATCTCTGATGTTTCAGACTCTGACTATGTTCTTCTGGGAAATGTAGTGTTTTAACAGAAAATGATCGATCCAAATATCACTATTATTGCACATCATTATGAATATGAATACAGTGCATTCATTACAAAACCAGCAAAAGGTTATAGGAGTGCTATGGACCTGTTGCAGAACCTATTCAGCCTATTCATGTTATTGGTGACACTTTTGTCCCCTGACCCAAGACTAATTGAAGGCTTGACCTTGTTAACAGTGATGAGCTGGTTGTGAGGATACTGGTTTGAGCTGAGGGAGGCCTCTGCCCTGAGGCTGAACCCCAGGGGACATTTACAATGTTTAATACCCACCTTATGACCAATTATAGCCATGTCCATTCCCCAACGACATCTTAAACACCATTCATTCACACGTCCCTTAATAAACTCTCTCAGGCTGCTTGACTTGACGCATTCAAAGCCTTTCATGGACTATGCATATAGAGGTTTTTTCCATAAATGTTAATTTGTTATATTGTGAAAATAACATCCAACGGGACATTCAAAAGAAAAACGTTTTTTAATCATGTCTGAAGATCATTCATTAATTGATTACCAGTAATTATTACTTCTTTTACCTCCATGCATGTAAAATCCATAGACCACAAATGGGAACTATTCAATTAAATTTGTTGTGTCTTTAAGAAAACAAATATTCTACAGACAAGTTTCACTGGTAAAAAGTGCTGCAAGACAGTCAGACTATATCTCTAATTTAGGGTTAGATATTATTAAAACCACACAAAAAATGACTTTTTCTCTTTAAAAATAATAACCTCTGTTATCGAAATGTTAGCACCAAGCTAATGGCAGCAGCCTACTAATCCCTAAGACTGCTATTCAGGCTACAAGCATTCATTAAAAGGGGTTGAGAACCATCAAAAAATGCCGGTGGCAGTTGTTTGTTTATAGTTTCCCACGACTCCATGCCAGTTGCTTATCGTCACTGTGCCACTAGCTTGTCGCCTCTCATTAGCCGCCCCTCAGCAGACAAGAGCTGCGGTATGAAGACGGCGAGGCTGCAGCTTCAGCGCCGTTTAATATTCCAGCAACGATGTGCAGCATCCTCCTCCTCTCACAAATCACCTTTCAGCCGCCATTAGCTACTTCCATCAGGACCTGTGTATTCGCTATTCAGTTCTTTTATAAGTTGCATCCTTATATAAAACAACTTTTGTGGAGATAATCTTTTTTGTTTAGTTTAGTTTTTTGTTTTTGGAAAATATAAATACAGAGTAATGACCAGGCCTATATATTTATCCTACACCTCAGTCTTTAATTAATCCCTATGTTTATGTTCAGAAGGACACAAATTAACACCAGTAATTAATTCTGCTGGGTTCCTATGTTAACCCTGAAAAGACCTTTTTAGACGTTAAACAATAGCAGGGGCATTTTAGTTCTCAGACAACTTTAAATGGTATTTTTCATGTTGGCTTCCATTAAAAAATGACACCTTTTCACGACATTATTTCCACAACAATTAAAATGAAATCCTGTTTTCCTTCAGTTTGGTCTGTTCGGATCCTGATACTAAGAGTTTTCCTGATATTAAAAGATCCTGCTTTTAAAAGTTTTTTCTGATTGCAAAAATACTGCAAACCACAATTACAGTGTCGTTTATTTAAAATAATATATTTCAGTTTGACAGATTAAATTAGATTAGATTAGTGTTCCACGACTAATATGCTTCTGTTAAAACAGTGGAAATATTGTAAGCACGTGACTGGGGCAGAAAAGTCCACACTTACGATTTCATGTAATATATTTCGTTTAGTTATATTTTAATTTATATTATTCGATGATTAATTACACAAAAAATGCGCAAATGTAAACTTCTTAGGATAAACTGTAACTCATGAAGGTCGTGTGTCTGCAAACAAATCAAGATTAGTCGTATAAATAAAATCAATATTTACGCTAACTAGTTTATTTAATATAGTCTATCTAAACCTATAGTGTAATTATTATGTTGATATGTGTGCTTTCTGTCATTTTCCCGCTTTCAAATCAATTACACGTATGACTCAGGCTTGCTGGCTTGTGATTGGTTAGTAAATATAGGCTAGGTTAAATAGAATTATCTCACAGTTTTCTTTTCTTCTTTCTGCCTTTTAATTGGGATTTATATATGAGAGCTACTATGGCCTGTATAGCTGAACAAAAGCAACCCTGCTTCATTGAGCATGACCTCACACATTGCAGCTTTAACGGCTCCTCACGCTCTCTCTAATATATAGCCTGTTTCATATTAACTAAAAGATTTTATATATATATATAGAGAGAGAGAGAGAGAGAGATTTATTTAAAAATATATATCTGATACATCTAATCTCATTGCTTATCACTCAATATAATTAGTGTCATCAAATGTACATTTGTGTTATATAAAGTGTTGGGTTTCCATTAGACAGTGGTCTTACTTTTAATATTTAAAATGTAAAAAATACTAAATGTAAAACTTTTTTGTTTTGCTTTGTTTTGTTTTGTTTTAGGAATGTTTCTAATATAGAATATTTCTGCAAGAGCATTATTGTGACGTTTTATTTTGTACATGCATACTTCAAAGGCACACAATTTGAAATAATTTAGTTAGGCTCTTGATCAAATTTATTATATTTGTTTGTATTGTTGCACTCAGCTTTACATTACAATCTATATTCATATATTTACATTTATTTTGATGTACCATTGGTGAGGTCTGAATATGGTAAGACAGCTTTTAGTCATGGCACATCATTATGATGGTATGACTTAAAACATTTTACAATTAATTCGATTCAATTTTCAACTATTTATGAAGATTAAGGAGGGCTGTTTTAATGTATTTGCTCATTATTTTAAGGTGGTGTATTTCTATTGTAACTAGTGTGCTACCTTCTTTACTTGGGCTTACTTCTAAAAGAGATTCATATCTAATTGTGAATAGACAAACAAACAAACAAACAAATGAAATAATTAATCAATCAATTAATTAATAATGTTAATTTGTCTGCATTCTCTTCCAAAAATTGACATCATTTATTGATATCTGTATAGTTGTTTTATACAGCAATCCCCCAATGCACACACAATTGAGACTTATGTTTATTTATACAAGGATTTAATAATGCTATTGAGACTTGTTCAAAGCCATAAATATGTATTCTAATGCAAAAATATATATTTTTATGCAAATCCATTTACTCATGTTTTTCACCAAGATCAAAGTCAACCCTCATCTGTTCATTATAACTATCATGTTCTACTGTTTATAACATGAGTGCAGGAGATGGCTGTATCTCAAAGTCACATACCACAGGAAATCGTAAAACATCCTAGCAATCAAATTGAGCATGTATGAGCATGAGCATTAGTATGAGAAAGCTCATCCCAGCACACTTATTTGACCTTCAACTCCTGCTCTTTGTGTGATTGTAGCACGTCCTATATCCTCAATTGGATGGTGGCTGGCCTTAGACTGTGTGTGTGTGTGTGTGTGTGTGTGTGTACGCGTGCGCACGCTCACATGCACGTTCATGCATATTGCCTGAAAGGGGTGGGTTGGGGGGGGTGCAGGGTGGGTATCTGACAACAACTCTCAATCAGGCCGTTTAATACCCGTCAATTCCCAGACACCCCCATTCTGAGAACACACCCATGCACAGAGTGACACACTCCCACACAGCCCAGACAGTCTGGAGGACCCCATCTCATTTTCATTTTTTTACCTCTGTCTGCACCCCTTTCTTTTCTGCACTTAATTAAGAAGTCCAAATTGCTAGTGTCACTGTGGAGTAGATCCCATGTTCAGGGCCACAGCTCTCGTTTCTGTCAGAGTCTGTTTTCTCATTGGGTTAATCCTGAAGCCATATGTGATGAATTAAAGTTGCAGTTAAACAACAAGATAGGACCACTTCAGACATTTCAGAATGGCACCCAGCATCTCACAGTTAAAACATGTTTATGTAAGATGCTATTATATGCTCATTAAATGTTGTCTACTGAGCCTACAATACTGGGAAATAAGAAATATATACATAGAAAGAATTTCTGAATAAATAAAGTTCTATTACCATGCTCTGAAGCTACACTATCTAGCATTAAATTTGAAAGATGAGTTTAACTACAGTCCGCTGACCCATAATCAAGCACTGTAAATTTTCCTCAAGTCTGCTTACTTTTTTGTTAGAAGTTCTGCTGAGTCAGCTAATCCAAATGATGTCTGGTACAACAGCTGCACCGAATAAATGACTGTTATTTTGTGTCATTTAGAGTGTTGGAAAGGGCTTGCAATCACTGCCCTGCATTTCCTGCTCTAATATGTTTTCTAATAAACACACTAACGGACTGGATTTTGGATGATGTCGATTTACATATATTGCAACAATAGTGAAATAGAAGTGATTCCAGCTGTCACTTGTTCCAAATATATATTGCTGTCCAGAAGGGATTCAAAACCCTAAACCTTCTAGTTTCTTTTTTCTTCCCTGACTGTGTTTATGTGGGAGAATTCAGAGGCTCTCTGGCACCTCAACAGGTTCTGGTTCTTCAAAAGCATAGGTCAGGTGTTATGGCATGTTAAGGTACATTTGGGTTTAATGCCTTGCCAATTATTAATTCTTCCTCTGTTTGGTTCTTTTTCAAGGTTTGATTGACAACAGAAGGGCCAATTCAAGCCCCTGTTTTTGCTTTTTTTTCTGCCAAAGGACGAAAGCACACTGAGAGGTCAAGTGACCAGCTCTGCCACATTTTAGAAGTTTAATGAGAGTGTTAAACTACACACACACACACACACACACGCACACACACACACACATACACAAACACACACACACACACACACACACACACACATACAAAATCAAATGATGGGGATCAAGTGCTACTTGCTTTGGCATTGACCTGTCTTGCTTCATTTAGACTTTAATTGTTTATTTAAATCAAAATCTTGAGTCACACCTTTGTGAATGTGCTGATTTGATTCACATTGTACTGTACATTTAATGGTGAACATAAGATCCATATATGCAGATCCATATTCATATAAACAAATACCACATCTGAATTCATTTTTATCCACAGTAATGCACGTTTGGCTAAAAAAAAAAAAAATCATTGTTTTTGTACAAATTACTGAATGTGTCTGAATATGTGTGTCTCTCTCTCTCTCTCTCTCTCTCTCTCTCTCTCTCTCTCTCTCTCTCTCTCTCTCTTTCTGTGTGTGTGTGTTTGTGTGTGTGTGTAGCAGTGTTGTTCACTGCTGTGGTCTCCTTGCTTGTCTGTGTCAGTGCCATCCCAGTTGCCAAGGCAACCGGGAGGCAGCATGAAAGCTATAAAGAGAGAGGGAGTGATGGAGAGGTGCTGCATGGCACAGGGCCCACTCCCAGCAGTGTTACAACAACACCACAGAATGTATTCAGTCTCTGTATTTCTCACCCTTTTTTTGCTATCTCTCAGTCTCTGTGTGTGTGGGAAGGGGGGGGGGGGGTGGGTTGGGTTTGGGTGTGAGACTATATGGGCACATCAAAATAAAAATATTAGCTCAATTGTCTGCTTGGATGGAAAGTGGACAGAAGATGGAAGTGTTTCAAGCATTGTAAAATATTACTGAATCATTTATCATCCATTCAGAACTTCCACTATCAATTTTGATGAGATAAAAGCTTTCATCTTTGAAACAGATGAAATGATAATGGAACAATGTTTTACTCAGTATGGAGTCAAAGATAGGAAATGCTGTATCTGTGTGATCTGCTTCTTAAAAATCATACACTTTATCAGCAGCAGAGATCCTCCAAAATTCCCACACTCGCTCTTAAGTCCCTATGCATTAGCATAGAGTCTCATTAATCAGCTAACGGCACTGCACTCTCGTTCTGCTCACCAACACAGTCTTCAGTGATAAAGGAAGGAGGGTGTATATGTTCTGAGTTTAATATTGGGAGAAATTTAACTAAGGGTATGCATATTTAAAATGCCAGACAGCGACAATCTCCTTGAACTTGAACCCCCTTAGGTCCCCTTGACCCCAAATCCATCCCTCATGCTTCTCACTGTCGCCCCCAAAAACTCCCATTGTTCAGCTGTCTGCATTAACTCTTCACACCCTCCGCAGGCTCTTCTCTCGTAACAGCAGGGCCTTCTTTATTCACGCCAGAACAGTGGGCCACAGAGACCCTGTCTACATGTGAACGCCCCACGGGACAGTTTGTTTTCCCATAATCTGAATGCACCGGGTAAATTCTGTTCTCACACCCTCCACTTTAGGTTTCCTTCTTTTGTTTTACCAGAGTGACTTTAGTCGCTGTTCCCCACTGGAGGGATTTGCAAGCCAGACAGACAGTGACTCAGACACTTGTCACAGCTGGAGTATGGCAGTCACTTTGTAGACAATCACTTTGTATTCCTTATGATTATAGTAGAACTTAATTTTGAATACAACCTTAATAATTTAGCTTAATAATTATGTTGCCCTTAATTTCTATATGCAACTTTATCATAATATTACTAGAGGGGTAGGTATTTCATTCATGTACTTCTTTTTGTTTAGTTTTTTTTTTGTAGATGTACTAAGCATTCAGAAACCAGAATCAGCAGAATTGGGCATGGAAATTTATAGGCTAGATTACTACATCTCCCTTTCAGACTGAGAGGAAAATAAATGTATTGCTATTCTCTATCCCACTGCTTGTTAATCTCTTTAACAGTGCGAGATTTGCAATAACTAACAGTGTCATGCACGTCATTGTAATCAATGTCAGTTAATTTGTCATTATATCCTACAGTGGAGTCATAATTCCTGGATTCAGAAAGGCTGAAAAAATTCTAGGATACTGTATGCTCATATTTGTCTCCAGTTAAATAAAAGTTATCCGCTACAAAATATGACCTCACTGTATACAAATGATTATTGTAAGGAGTCAGCTGATGCTTTAAGGGATGTTAAGTGTGGTAGTAATGGCTGTTTGAATTAGACTCTTAATGAAAAGAAGTACACACATTGAAGTGAAAGAAACATGGTGGGAGAGGGTTAGAGCACCACAAGTGATGGATGATGGATGTCTTTAGAAGAGGCTTCTTCGGGAAATATTTCTCAGCTCCTTCAGGCAAATGTATTGGTAGTCTAATACAGAATCAACCACTTGACTTACAAATAAGGACACACACAATGATCCACTAAACTCTCTTTTTCTCTCATTTACATGCACTCAATCATGCAACAACTATGCCATTTGCAAATATTTATAGGGTTTGCATGCATAACGTATTAGATTGTTCTGCATAGTTTTTAAAGAGGATATTTATGTTTCAATACTGAATGTAATTCAATATTTCAGTTGTAATATATCAAGCTGTTTAAATTGATTTGCGGTTGTCCTTTTAAAATCTACATACAACAACATCCATTTAAGCCCATGGAAATATTTTATAGTAGAACTGTGCCATTATTCAAATTTCTAACCTACTGTAATGGCACAACAATTTTCACTTTCCAATTTCCATCAGCATTAGCTTATACCTCAACAATGTAATATATGATAATATTATATTGATAATGTCATACATAGATAAAGCCATCTATGTGCTCTAACATGGTCTAATGTAAATAGATTTTAACCAGAGTATACATTAACACATTTTCTACTGGCCTAAATCTAACCTGTTCTATCAGCTATTTTGCTTGCCAGTCCTTCAGTTGCCATTTTGACGTGTAAGGGCGATTTTTATTTTTTTTCTTCTCCTACCAACAGCAGGTGATAACCACTGTATTAACAATCAAGGGCTTATTCAGAAATTAAAAGAGCAAATCAACTGCTCACTCTTGGCACAGGCTACTGCTCAGCCCATGTATGCTCTTTTGGTGTCCTGGCAACTGGTAAACAAGAGGATAGAGAGAGAGAGCTTCTCTGAACAGTTCACATAATGGACTCCTTAACGCTGGTGCTTTAGCATGCTAATCATGCTGGGAGAGAGGCAAGTTCAGCGCTCAGGCGACCAACAACCTCAATAAACACACTCGATCAGGACTCTGTCAGCAAGAGATAACCAACATGTCTTAACACATTCATATTTTAGATATTTATAAATACGATACACAAACTGGATACATGTTTTTAATTTGGCTTCACTGAAAAAGAAATGCATTTTAAAAATTGCTTACTGTAGGCAGGATAGGAGATGTTTAAGATCTTCAATGTTATTTAAATAGCTCTTTTAACAATGCGCATTGTCACAAAGCAGCTTGAATAATGTGTTTGTTCATGACATAATCTAAAGCACAGAACTGCAGATTGAGAAGTAATGAAGGGCACACACTTATGAAACTAGACTATTTTAACAAGACATGGCACCATACTTATTTGCTGATATTTATGTGATTTCCACAACAATTACAACCTGAATTTTAAATAGCTATGCTGTAAAAAAAAATTTAAAAAATAAATAACAATAATAATAATAATAATTTAGCTAATAGTGAGACAACTTTCTGGCTCCTGCCCCATAGGTGACCCAGCTCTGAATGTGGCATGAAGTATGGAAGCCAGGGCTAATCCTGTTATGTGCCTTCTGTTGCCTTGTGGTACTGACTCACCCAAAAGTGTTTTAATATCAGCTTTATTACACTCTACAGTACACTCTGCATTCTGCCTCTTGGCACAATGACAGTTGAAACATTATGTTTTTAGGCACATCCGAGAAATAAAGATATGTCATCATCCATACCAGTTCACGGACTTGATTCACTACAATATGTTCTTTCTTCTATTGATTATATTGTACATATATGTCTGGAGCTCCATTAGAGAAAAATGTTTGTCCAGCATGTATGTCACTCCCAAAACAAGCTCAACAGTAGTATTGCATGCATCATATTGGCATAAAATATTTTTCTGTGCATATTAATGCAGGCATCAAGTTATATTATTGCAAATGTCTCAGTTGTAAACATCCATGGCATTTCCTCTAAAACCCCTGACTGTGTGTGTGTGTATAGGAATCAGAAAGGTCCACCTACATATATTAAACTGATGTGCATTTTGCAATCTTGCACACATTAATGCTTTGCTTGTTGAATAGATAACATATAACGTGCATCAGTATATCATATTAAAGAATGTCCCTGTTCATACATGGTGAAATAGAGTAGTATATATTCAGTAGACTATGGGATTGTAGAAAGCCTCAGCATTACCGCCATTATTTTCTATCACTGGTTGTTTAAGATAAATGCACAACTCTCCTTTGTTTTCAATGTATACTTTTATTAGTATTCATTACAGGACAAATTGGTTCAATGCCACAAATGGTCTAATAATAATCGCATTAGTCTTTACAGACAAGTTGCCTACATCTGAAAAAATGTCAAGAATCTCACACCAGGAAATATAACATTTAGACACACACTCATCATTGTGATTCACAATAAATGGCATAGTAAATGATTTTTAATCATAGTACTAACATTTCCCTTACATTTCTACATAATAATAATAATAATAATAATAATAATAATAATAATAATAATAATAATTAATAAAAATACTTGCTTGTTGATTTAAGGGCATCACTGTCCATGATAACAAAAGTGGGTCTCAAAATCAATTGCACAATTGTCATTAACATTATCAAATATTAATATATTTGCATAGACCATTGAAAATATATGTTTGCCTCTGCCCAAATTTAATTATAAGGTCATGTACTCTAAATAATACTTAAACGAAATAGCTGATCAGGAATGAGGATTATTAAAAATACTACTACTACTACTACTAATAATAATAATAATCATAATAATAATAATAAGAAGAAGAGGAAGAAGAAGAAGTAGAGGAAGAATTGTAGTAGTAGTAGTAGTATTTTACATGATTTTTTTTAACATGAGCTAATACTGCAAGTGGGATTATTACTTCTTATGACTGCAGGTTCAATCAGACAGCATAGACAAAATAAAATAAATTAAATATTGTTTCAATAAAAATTTGAATAAAGGAGGTTCCATCTGCTCAGGACAGGTCCTGCACTGATCACTAATGATTGCATGACCAACTCAATTGCATAGATAATAAAGACAACAGTTCTCTCTATACCAGGTGTGTAAATAACACACAGAGCTGTTCAATCGCAGTGCAGTAACCCTTAACTGCTGCCATGGGTCTCACATTCATAATCTCTAGACCATTAGGTCAGCAGACTACAGTTTGCAGAATCTAATATTTAGCTACTCATTTTGAATATACATTACAATCCAATCTAACAGTATTCATTTGTATTATAACATAACATAATCATTTGTATCATAGCAGATGCTCTCAAGCCCGTGACACTAAATACAAGACATGAGAAAGGGAAGACGGAAAGGTTGCACAAATGTTTGTGCTCTATGTGCTCTATGCTAAAGATTGATTTTGTGCTATATTAAAGCTTTACACTTTAATTAATTAGCACTTAAAATGTATCTATTGGTTGTCCACTGTAGGATATTAATATAGTTTAAAAAACAACAACAACATAGCATTTCATATTGTAGCAAATTAATCTAAGATATGAAAGCAATTTCAATTACATTTCCAGGTAGCGGATGCAGAGCTAATGTTAGAATGTCAGATTATAATAGATTCTAAATTATAATAGATAATAACCTTAACAAAAATGTAAAAGCAGTATCAAAGTAAGCAATTTAAACATTTTTAAACATAAATTAAATGACAAAATGTGCAAAAGAAATAGAGGCATTTAAAGTGCTTAAATGTTATAATGTTGGGGCACACAATGAAATGGTGCAGACATCTGGGTCAAGTACTTCATCAGCAGGCATTGATTTGTTATCCGTGATCAGATGTTATTTATTAAAAATCCTCTTTTATTCTTCCATCACCTGAAAAATAGAGGGGAAAATTATTAGATGTGATTTTGTGAATACCTTGTCAATGCCACAGTAATGTAGCTTTATCCATTGATCATCATGAAAAAAATGAATTCCCTAGCACCATTTATACAACATTTGCATATTTTTTGATATACATTTAGATCAGTATTTTAATGACTGAATACAGCATAAGGACTTGAAGCTCAGGCACAGGGAGCAAGTGCCAGGTAGAAATTGAGGATAAAGTTGAAGGCATCTCAGTGCTTGGTACCCTCTAAGGCTAAAGCAAAGACGAAACATGTGATTGACCCTAAGTCTGCAGTGCTGAGATGGAGTAAGCCCAGCCTCTACTGCACAGCTCAGACAAGCAACTTAAAATATTAAGGTCAAGGGGAAAACAAGAAAGCATGCAGACCACCATCATCATTGCAATTATTACTAGGACGTCTACTTCTGGTTCAGTACACATTATATTAGATTAGATTAGATTAGAAACGGAATTACACCAGGCTAGAGTCTGATTGGTTCTGACTGACATCAACTTCTTTTCTTTTTTTTTCGAATACTGTCAAATTGCAATCAAAGATCAAAGAAAGCAATTTGAGTCATGTTAAAATAGAAGTAGACGCAGGTTAACAGGAAATGCAGGTGACTCTGACACCTTGAAACTACACTATCAAGATGCTAATGATGTGTTTACAACTTTTTACACTTATCTGTGGTTAGCTTTGTGCTTTCTCTACATATAATCAAAAGGAAACTCTTCCTAAAATATCACTGAATCTAGCACCTGACTAAAGCTGCAGCAGTAAACGCAGGTGATAAAAAAAAAACAGCAAAAAAAAAAAAGACTGTGGTGAATTGGGGTGAGAGGAAGTACAGACGAGTGTTGAGAATGAGGGTGAGGGTATGCCACGGGCGACCGTAGGAAATAGACGGCACACTGTTGTCATTGTATACCGAGCTGAATGAGGTGAATTTACACCCGCAGCACGTGTCCTGTTAAAACTGGGCAGCAGGACTAGAAGAGAGGAGGGGGCAGGGGGCTGCAGGGGGCTGTTAGCGCTGTAGAAAGACAGTCTGTTTAGATTCTGGATATGTTGGTGGGCACAACCGTTTTGGAGCCAAATATATATGCAACCCTTCTTTTCAGTTGCTCCATCATTCTTTCTTTCTTTTTTTTTTACTTTCTTTCTTTCTTGATTTCCCTCTCATTGAATGAATAGCCATTGCAGTGCTACTGTGTAACTGCTCCCCTCCCTCCCCACTCAGGCCTGAATGGGTGGCTGAATTG
The DNA here is from genome assembly GCA_025728095.1 of Prietella phreatophila. NCBI lineage: Eukaryota > Metazoa > Chordata > Actinopteri > Siluriformes > Ictaluridae > Prietella > Prietella phreatophila. The sequence continues at coordinate 27,087,866 of JAOUWY010000071.1, forward strand.
AGCAAACAGTCTGCCTGTCAGCTCAATAGGCGGTCTGGCCATGAACTTCAAGTAATTCCCAGGCCCTCGGCATCGCTGGTAGAAGGAGGGGGAGGTGAGACGGCGAGAAGGGGTGTACAGACACCCTCAGACTTGGGGGGCCCCAGGTGCCCATTTGCTTTGCGGACCTTGGTTGTTCCCAAGACTGGTGCCTGCGTGGAGAGCAGGAGACCAGCTGCTTGGTTGTCCCAAAAGGAGGGGTGGGTGTGTATGTGCAGACATGAGAGTGTCTGCCCCCTTGCCCATGCCCTACTTGCCTCCCAGCTATACACACTCTCCCAGACACACGGTTTCGCTGCGCCCTTGCACCCCATCATCTCCTTGCTGCTGCTTGTATTGTTTTAGCCCTGCATAATTTCCTCAGGCCTCTCTAAGCCAGACTCATCCACCACATTACCACCTATTTACAGACACACAATTACACAATAAAACTCAGCTTTGTAGAGACCAAGTCTTTATGTTTTTTAGACATAGAAACAGAAATCACTTAAATGGTTTTACACATAACAGAACTTGACCTAGAAACAGTTCACAGAATAGAAGCTAATCTTGTGTACAAAATATCGAATAAAATTTAACCTGTTAAATGTATAGACACTGTGTACACAGATAGCCAGAGCAGCAGGTAAAAGCTCTCCAAGTTCAAATATTTTACACAACCCCAGTACTGTCTTGCTTTAATATTGTTTTGCTATGTGTCTGGTATACCCTCATTAGACCTCACACTTACTGCACCTCCTATACTATGATCTGTGCTTGGAGTGTGACACTTACCCCATCAGCTAGGCCATGGCATGTCTGTCCCCAAACAAAGGCAGCTCTCTGAGCAAATTTGGGACAATGGGAAGCATTGGTTTTTTTTTTTTTGCCTTCGTCTTGTTAATCGGACTCTGCTGACTGTAACTGGTGTTTTAGTTAAGCAGGTATTAAAGTTACAGCTCCCTGGTCCTGGTTTATGTATAATATAAATGTGCTCATATCTAATAAAAAGTATACAGTTGCTGTAATAATTTAAGCAACACTCTGAGAATGTCAAATTTGTCATATTTTTCCATTAGTTTTGCACCTCTGTATGCAGCGATGCTCTTCAGGGTAGTGCCTGAAGATGTGGGATAAAAGTCTCGCTAGCATCCTTCAAAATGGCAGCTCGCAATCTCAGTGCCTGGCAAGGTGGTGAGGAGGGCAGCAAAATCACTGATGGCAGTCTATTCAATTCTTGTGCCCACAGACTCCCCCATTGTGGCAGCAAATGATTTAATACAAGCAAGTACAAAACAAGTCCCTGCCCACTTTTGTGCCAGCGACATGTGATTTTCACAATTAAAAAACACATCTGCTGTAATTAAAAAAAAGTCTCTGTGCTGAAAGAAGAGGGAGTATACGCTATGCATGTGTGTGTGTGTGTGTGTGTGTGTGTGTGTGTGTGTGTGTGTGTTTGTGTGTGTGTGTGTGTGTGTGTGTGTGTGT
>JAOUWY010000071.1:27134752-27146580 GCA_025728095.1 Prietella phreatophila
GTTGAGAGATAGAGAGACAGACACAGAGAGAGAGTAGCGAGAGTGATAGAAAGAGAGAGAGGAAATAGGACCCGACTCGTTATCAGTGATATTTGTTATGCTTGTTATTGTGACTTCAGAGTTGTGGCTCACCGCTGTTGTGTTTTAGACCTCTCTTGTTTGTTTATTTCCACCACTGACAAATTGTTCTCCCCCTTTTTATAGATTTTAACTATACAAGTTATGCGATATACAATAATAGTTTGTATACTGTTCATGTTTAACCCTTTCTCACATTCCGTGCTCAGTAGAAACTGCTCTTTTGAAAATGCACTGACCCAACTATTAAACAAAAGTCATGGCCTCCGAATTCCCATACCCCTAAAGCCTGTAGAGACTGCAAGGTCAGAGAAGGTCAAAGCTTGTGTGTGTGTCCCTCTTTGGGAAGCATTTGTGCACTGTACTTGCACTTCAGCTCCACATGTTTATACTGTGAGCTGCCTAGCATGTGAAATTTCTCTTTCAGGGTTCACAACTGTTAAACGTGTAAAGCCCTAAACTGTATACACATATACAGTGAAGCGAGGGCTTTGAGGGTGCTACCTCTGCTTACTGCTGTTTATACCACTGTTATTGAATTCTCAAATCTGTTTATTCAGAAAGGGGTTGATTAATTTTGCTTAACTGCTATTCATTTTCTATAAGCTGCGATTCAGATCCTTTTCATGAATTTAGAGTAATGTGTTCTTTCTAACACGTTATCTTTTCTATAGTAACAACTCATTTAAAGGGACTTGTATGTTGGAAGATGTACATACGCTTTTATCGATCTAGAAGATAATAGATAGATATTTTAAAAACTGTGTTTAACAAAGAAAAATATAATTGTTGATATGACTGGTTGTTTGTTTGACATTTAAGGAAAGAGTCTTAAGTGTCTTACTTTTTTTTACTGTCATTTGAAAGTCTCCAGGAAAGAGGAGTTTCACTTTCCTTATTAATATAACAAGCCGTATTTTTTTATTAAATTATTTTTAACTTCAAGAAGGAAAAAAGTGCAGCAGGTGAGAGAATGAGAGATATAGCTGTTATAATGTACGTGATAGCAGGAACTAACTGGTCACTTCAATGTGTCACAATGTTAAATGCAACTATAAACTGCTAAAAATCATGACATCATTTGTTAATAAACTTGAATCATTTTAATTGTTCACAATAGTCTATGGATTGGTAATTGGAATAAAACTGCTGTACAGTTCATTTAAGACTAGTAGTTGTGGTGTTAAAGCCCCTAATGTGTGAGGGGGAGCTGGAACAAAATGTGAGTAGGCAGCTGCATCTAACATGGCTACACACACACACACACACACACACACACACACACACAAACACACAAATATAAGAAAACTTATAGGCCAGGGAAATGAGGATCTGACTAACAGCTTTACTACAAACCCCACAGTAACACCCAGCCTCCCTGTCTGTTACCAGCATGGACTATGATGTATTGGAGGCAGTTGTTGAAGGCATATAAGGACAGAGGGTGAGGGGAGGGTGGGTTGAGTGAGAGGAGAGCTGATCGAGGTCCCACCATTACAGGGTGACTGCTGGACAAGTCACTTGTGTCAGACAAGCGCAGCACAAAGGACACGCCATACTCTATTCCTATAAGGATATCGGTCATGAGTGAACACGTGGAACTGTAACCATCGAAGAAGGTTTGTGCATGTGAAACAAGGATAACCTCCAAAGTTTTTTCAATGAACTTATGGAATGTAATGGCTTTGCTCGAAGTTTAGGCCTCAGGGCTTGTGGTTTGCCTTAATCAGTTTAAAAACTTATTTCCTTCTGGCTATCTCGCTCTTCTTATGACTATTTTTTTTAATTACTTACAAAACTTACAAAGAATGGGTTTCTCTGAGCAGTCATATTTGTCGTTTAGTTGATGGACTGGTTTAAGATTTGAATTTGAACCCCAGTGAATTTTAGTGATGTACGTTTTTCAGTAATTTAATGGACGTGTTAGTGAGCGCAGAAATAGAAACCGTTTCATGGTCATATCTCTGGGTCCTGGTGTGTAGACTGCTATAGCTCTGCCCTTAATATTAATCAAGCTTAAATAATATACTTTTAATAAATCTTAGAAAACCATAAGAGACTTTGGAAAGTGTAATCTCTGAGTAGTTTGGACCAGCTGCCTTACTCAGTGTAGTGTATTGTCTCTGCAGCTGTTGGCCTGCAAATCAATGGGAGATGTTTTGATTGACACCCCAGGTGGAATAGGGTATAAGCTATGTTAGATGCTAAACAACACATGGTGTATAGTGGAACTCTGTGTACAGTTTCTCTTGAGGCCCACATTCTCTGGAGGCAGTGTCCTTTACTTTACTATAGACGTGTGTATTTACTCTAAGCTTGAAGAGGAAGTGTCCGTTTGTTAGATTTTAAGTCCGGTGATGTTGATTATAACAACTTATTCCCGCGCACATACACACACAAACACCATAGGGGAGAATACGTTAACAGCTATGTATTAACTGTGACTAAAAAATTGGATCTGTTCTGTAAAAATCTTATCAATTATTTCTAAATAATGAGCGATGTTACTGCTAGCCAGTGGTTTATCTTTTATCTATAAAGTATGAGAATTTAGCAGTCAATACTAATTCAGCCTACCTGCTAATACGTTCCTTTTGAAGGGGTTTATTAGAGTACCAGTAAAGTAAATTGTTGCACATTTTATTTGGCTTACTACATAAGTATTGGAATATTACTGGCTCACTAACTTTGAAAATAAAATAAATATCGAAATAAATAAAGTTGCGCTTTAGATATTAAACTCTATAACTCCAAGAAGAAAATAAGCAAGATTAAGGTGAAACTTCTCAATTCTCGTTGGTCAGTTTGTTAAGTTTGTAATTTCATATTTGTTATTTGTCGAGTTTGTTCTTGAAACATGGACATGATCATTAGAACAATGAATTACTCTACAAAATATTCAGGAGGAGTCAATAGCTCCTAACTGTGTGTTTTTAATTTCTTGAAAATAATTCTCTCTTTGGCTGTTTGATTAGGAATTGAGACATTACCAGCCATAAAATGTAAGATGTCATACATCTACAGCTATGTGATTCTTGGGTTTATTTTTTGCCTGTCAGACCAGTACACACAGTGTGTGACGTGTGTATAACCAGCTTTTCATACGTATTAACATTACTCATGCTGATGTTATTCGTGTGTCACTGCATAGTGGTGGTATTCCCCTTTTTGTTACATTTTTGCGCCACACCCCATCGTCATAGGACTGGAGTAATGTGTAAGAAATAATTCAGTTGTTTGTTTTGTGTTATTATCTGATGTTGCGTTGGTGTTTGGTGGTTGCGGGTCCTTGCAGCATTTGATTGTTGTAAGCAGATAGAGCTCTTTCATTATTAGTTCTAGCATTGCGTTGTCAACTGACATGTCAGACCACATTCATCACACTGCTGCTGAGACAAACAGGTCAGTGTCACCTGCAGACTCTTCACACTCCCACAGCAGTATGTGTGTGTTTCGCTGTATTCTCACTAATCACCAGGGTTGGGAGGGTTACTTTAAAAATGTAATCATTATCACAATATGAAAGTAATGTAATCTGATTATTTTCGGATTAGTTCAAGGTCACGTATGTAAATAAAGTCAAGAGAAAAGCTAAATTATCTAAAATACTTTTATGTAGAGCTTATTTTAGAGCTTAAAAACATGTTCAATGTTTTTTGATTTGTTTTTAATAAATAAATAAATAAACAAATAAATAAAAGATCACACTATTTACTATTGAAAAGACACACTATTTACATCACATAAATATATTTAAATAAAATTGGCTTTACTTTGCCCATGTTTGACATTTTTTTCCCTTCATTCTTTTGAATGTCCATGGAATAAAACAAAATATTATATGCCACCTGTGTGTCTTCTGCCATCATTTACGCATTTGAACGACCGTGTAATACGAAGCAATGTGATAACGTGAAAGTAAAAATGACCTTATATGGTCATGGGCACTCTTTCTATGGGAAATTTATTTAATCCTAATAGTATTTTTTTAACGTAACTGTAACGGATTACAGTTACCAGTTTTTCGTATCATGATTACGTTACGTTACATTCAATTATTATTGAAATTATTCAATTACTCCCCGAGCCTGCTGATCAATATTTGTTTTCTACAAGCAGTTACTGGTATTAATAGACATTAATAATAAATACTGGACAGAGTAGGTGTTGAAATGTGTGGAGGCTTAGGGAAAGCCTTATCATGGTGAAACTATAGAAACTATATTAAAACTTTTCTGGATTGTATTAGGGTTTTTTTTCCTTTTTTTTCATGTACTGTATGTCACAAGTAAAGCTATAGTATGTTAAAAACTGAGTTACTTCCCAGTTGTTGGAAAGTTAATAAAACATTTCTACATTTTGGTGAAATATATTTATTTTCTTAAAGTAGATGTGTCAAAGTATATTACAGGCAGAAACAGATTTGGTCAAAACCAGATTTTTCATAAGGTTGCCATAGGGCTGAGTGATACTACAATATAATATAGATATTATGATAAATTATGTCATAGTATACTTTACTGATATCATGGATATCACTATCTTTTATTATTTCTTTCTTTCTTTCTTTCTTTCTTTCTTTTTTTTTTTACATTTTTAAAAAAAGTTACAGCTGATTTAATGCTAATATTTCATGCTTACTCTTGAAACATTGTGAAATGTAAAACATTTTACAGATCTAAACACATTTTTAAAATGAATAAATTAAATACAAGTGATATTTGTAAATATAAAGAATGACCATTTTTTGTAGATATTAAATAAAGTATTCATGATTTTTTTATATATATTTCAAAAACATTACTGTATTTCAGCGAAATTGTTAGCAAACCTATGTATCGTAGTACATATCATGTATAATAGAAATAAATATTGTTATATTTTTGCCACACAGGTATTGAATTGTGTGATATTGAGGGTTTAAGTTATTACATTATGATATTGATTTTGTTTCAATGTTATCCACAAGTTTTTCCATCTGTATGTTGTGTAATGTCTGCAGACAAAAACAAAAAGTCAGTATGATTTAAAGTATATAAACCTAGTTACTGGTGCCTGAAAGTTACAGTTTGCTGGTCTACTCTGTTGAAAGGTTAGACAGTAGCAGCTGAGAATCAGAGCCCATCCCCCTTCCTGTTCTGTCTCTCTCTGTCCTGCCAGGAGAAATGCTGCCCTTGCATTGTAGCCCCCCCTTTACAGATCAGGTTCCTCATATAATTTGTTGCTTAGCTCTCATGTTGTGTGTCTGCAAAAAAAATTACAATTGCTGTCTTCATTGTTACACACCACTACACTATAGAATCATCATACAGTGAACAGAACATACACTGAAAAGAAGAAATGGCAGAACACTGTGGTCAGCAGCTGAGTGACCATGTTGGTGTAAGCAAGTGCCTACCAGTCACGGAACATGAGGCAACAGGCTGAAAATATCCTGCAGTTGGTGCTGGCAATACAACCCAAGGTTGGAGTAAATCACTGGAGAGAGTCCCATAGAGCATCATAAGTGCCATCACTGCCCCACTTAGGCTAGAACGAAGGTTCTGTAGAGCAGTAATCTCAGATAAACAGTGCATTCTCTGTTCTTTAGTGTTCTTTTATTGGCAAATTAATTTTGCTAGTTCATGCTCAAATGAAACTTAAAAATATTCAATGTGTTAAAAATGCTGAAGTTAAAACACAAGACATACAGGTCATAGTGGCCTGTTCAGGCATAACATCCATTTCAGGTGATCCAGTAACAACTGGACAGACAAGGATTTCCGTTCACATCAGGTATATTCATGCGTCTCGAATGTCTTTTCAGTGACCATGTGTGGTCACATTTTGTTAGTAGTCTGTTTGCCAGATCTGCCAAAAGCAACCTGAGTTCACTTCAAAGCCAGACCCAAAACAAGCCAATACCAGACAAAAAGTCATACAAAGTTGGACGGCATTTCCTAATTAAAACATCGAGATAACGTTATACTCTAGACCGTCGCCTAACAGTGAGGCATTGTGTGCAACTTTTGCTCAATTAATCAATGTTTGATTTGCTTTTCAGCAATCGTATATGTAAAAATTGGGAGAATTATAAACCAAAACAAAATCACTGCAATATTTAAAGGTAACAATCATACCAAATACTTTCATGAAGCAGTGTTTCCTAAAATAATTATTTGACCAAGGTGCTAAAATTGTGTGGTATTATAGATAACAGTAGCAGTGAGAATGAGTATACTGACACAAATACTATATACAGTGCGATGAAAAAGTATTTCTTCTGTTTTTGTGTACATCTCATACTAAACTGTTTCAGAAATTAAAACAAAATCTAAGATAACACAAAGGTAACCTGAATAAACACAAAATACAGTTTTAAATGCTGTTATTTATTGAACCAAAAAATGTTATCCAGTACTAATTGGGCCTGTGTGAAAATGTATTTGCCCCCATAGTTACTAATTCCCCAAATTTATGAAACTGCATTCATAGTGGGGTTCAGCTGGATTAGACACAATCAGGCCTGATTACTGCAACCCTGTGCAATCAAATCAACACTTAAACAGAACTATTTCAACAGCATGAAGTTGGTTAAAAGGTCTTACCCAGTAACACACTGTGCGGAAGTTGAAAGAAATTGAGGAAGGTGATTGAAATACATCAGTCTGGGAAGAGTTACAAAGCTATTTCTTAGACTCTGGGACTCCAAAGGACCACAGTGAAAGCCATTATCTCCAAATTGAAAAAACTCAACAGTAATGAACCTTCCCAGAACCTTCCAAAATTCCTCGAAGAGCACAGCAACTACTCATCCAGCAAGTCGCAAAAGAGCCAAGGACAACATCAAAGGAACTATAGGACTCTACTGCATCAATAATGGTCACTGTTCATGACTCCACTATCAGAAATACACTCGGCAAAAATGACATCTATGGAAGAGTGGCAAGGTGAAAACCACTGCTAACCCAGAAGAACATTAAGGCCACTCTGAATTTTGCCAAAACATACCTTGATGTTCCTCAAACCTTTTGAGAGAATGTTCTGTGGACTGATGAGTTGAAAGTGGAGCTGTTTAGAAGGCAGGTCTCATTACATCTGGTGTAAACCAAACACAGAATTCCACAAAAATGGCATCATATATACAGTCAAGCATGGTGGTGGAAGTGTGATGTTGTGGGGATGCTTTGCTGCTTCAGCGCCTGGGCAACTTGCAATAATTGAGGGAAACATGAATTCTGCTCTCTACCAGAAAATCCTAAATGAGAATGTCCAGTCTTCAGTCTGTAAGTTGAAGCTCAAGTGCAACTGGATTATGCAGCAAGACAATGATCCAAAGCGTAGGAGAAAGTCCTGGTCCTAGAAGTAAGTGAAAGACTGATCTCCAATTATTTTAATAGTTTGGTTGCAGTTATTGCACAAACAGATTTTAAATGGGCAATTCATTTATTTTGTTACAATTTATTTTGTAACACTGGTGATAGCTATTGGATAACTTTTTTTCCTTCAATAAAAAAAATAAAGAAAGGAAAACTATTGTGTGTTTACCCCATTTGTCTTTGTTTTATGTTGTATTTCGTTTGAGATCTAAAACTTTTTAGTATGAGATATACACAAAAACAAGAAATCAAGCAAATACTTTTTCATAGCACTGTTTTTATATAATAAAGAGCGGTACTTATTTTGAGAGTGGTAAGAAGAAACACCCATATTAGAGCAGACTTTACATCTTCAGTATGCATGTTTTAATGCAGAGATTGAATTCATTTAATGCATGCAAAATGCCCATGCTGGAGACAATTTTTTATTTATTGTATTTAAAGTAGCCTGGTTCCTCAAACCTGGCAAGACAGATGACTAGGCAGTTTAGATGTGGCCACATGCATGTAGCCATTTAGATCTGCATCTAGCACTGTCCACCTATGATATGATCACCTGAGACAGATGTTAATACCATGCATGAATGGGGTCAGTATTATATTTATATGCAGTTATATTTCTTGGACTTCTGAAAACCGGAACGGTTATCTGCAGCCTATGTATTTTGTTGATGTGTTTGTCCATTTAAAGGTGATTAAGCTAGTCACATCATGAGTACAGAATAGTCTTTTGAGACAGACTTCTCTGTTGTAGCTCAGTTTTACAGAATGTTTTGTTCTGCTTTTTGTTAATTACTGTAACAAACTAAAATACAAATCTCATTTTCACCCAGCTGTATCCAGAGTCACAACGCAAGCTTGCATCTTCCCAGTACACTATCATTGAAGCCTGTGCTTGCTCTTCATACTCCACTGCTTTTGCGTCAGTTTTGACTCTTTTACCAGTTCCAGGACCGGCACCATATGGCTGTCGACGACCGTCATTGAGCAAGCTGTGGTTTGGGTGTTGTTTGTGAAGTAGCTCTTTTGCAATGAGCTGAATTAAACATCTGACAACTGTGCTGTTCAGTACACGGGGATCCTGTGCTAAGCTGCAAAGGTGATGGATTTCTGTGCGCTGCTCTGGCCCGAATCCAGTCCCAGTCCAGGCGCTGGCTCTTATCTCTAAGCCCCAGGCTACTCTGCCTTCAGTTCCAGGCAGGGATGACAAAACTGGACTCTCTCTCTCACACCCTGCAGAGGAGATTACATGTTCTCGCACTCACAGTTGCACAGAATGGCGTATGCCCACACATGGATGTGCGCCTTCTGTGCTTATCCAAGTGGAATTTTGGTGCTTCAGAGCACGTCAGCATAAGATGGATTGCAGGAGCACTGTGTTTGATAAGGTTCCTCTCAGGCAGGAGAACGTGAAAGATGTAGAGCTGTAATTATTTCAGTGATTTTCTAATGACTTCTTCAGTAGATTGTTTCCATTACATAAATATTATCAGTATTCACTATACTGCCATTCAATACTGTATTGACTTATTATAGTGATTACTGAAAATCTCGTATCGCTTATCACTGGGAAATGAATACCACTATCTTTTGCACTAGATTTGGAAAGAACATTAAAATTGCGTCTGAACAATGTTATTTTTATTGTTACCACAATGAGTGTTGAAGTTTCTTATGCATATATGAGATGATATGTGTAGGACGAGAAGCAGAGCTCCATGGTGAAGGATTATCTGCCATCAAAATGAGTAGGCATGTGGGGAAGCACAGAAGATTTCTCTCTAAAACCAGTAGCACTTTGAGCTATATCTTGCAATAATCTCTCTCGAACATATAGTGAGTACTAAAGACAACTTGTAATCAAACTCTGAAGACCAGCACAAGCAGCATGCCATTTTCATTCAGGAAGTGCTTGTGTTTTAGTCAGTGCCACTAGCGTTATCTGGTCAGCTTGCTTCTATCAGCTTTGTGCTGGGTTTATTGTTTATTAAAATACTAACATTATTTTTTAAAATAAATTGGAAAATTTGATCTTGCACGTGTTCATCTTTGATTTCTTACATCACATATGATTATTTCATCAGCCAGCAAGGTAATTACACATTAAATTTTTTCTGCTTATCATGATCTGTACAACTGCTCTTGGTCCTCATGAACTAGCACTCATTGCCTATGCCTTTTGAGCAACTGTGGAGTTGTTTGTATTGTTCTTGTGCAAATACAGGTTCATCTAAAAAAAATTTATATCGTGGAAAAGCTCTTTTTTTTATGTAATTGAATTCAAAAAACTAACTTTCATATATTCTAGATTTGTTACACATAAAGTGAAATATTTCAAGCCTTTTTTTGTTGTTGTTTTAATCTCGAAGATTATGGTTAACTGCTCATGGAAATCAAAAATCCAGTCTCTCAATAAAATATTAGAATAAAGAATTTATAATACAGAGATGTCGACCTTCTGAAAAGTATGTTAATTTATGCACTCAATTACTTGCTCCTTTTACATGAATTACTGCATCAGTGTCATGTGACATGGAGGCAATCAGCCTGTGGCACTGCTGAGGTGTTCTTGAAGCCCAGGTTGCTTTGATAGCGGCCTTCAGCTCGTCTGTATTGTTGGGTCTGGTGTCTCCCATAGATTCTCTATGGGGTTCAGATCAGGCGAGTTGGCTGACCAATCAAGTACAGTAATACCATGGTCAGCAAACCAGTTACTAGTAGTTTTGGCACTGTGGGCAGTCCTGCTGGAACAGGAAATCAACATCTCCATAAAGTTTGTCAGCATATGGAAGCATGTAGTGCTCTAAAATCTCCTGGTAGATGCTTCATCCCCTCTCCACTTGAGAAAACACATTGAACAAACACCAGCAGATGACATGGCACCCCAAATCATCACTGACTGTGGAAACATCACACTGGACCACTCCACTCTTCCTCAAGACTATGGGACCTTGATTTCCAAATGAAATGCAAAATTTACTGTCATGTGAAAAGAGGACTTTTGACCAGACCACTGAGCAATAGTGTTTTTAGTTAAAAGGTGCAGTTAATTAGCTGATTAGAGCTCGTCTCAGGTCGACATTGCTGTATTATAAATTCTTTACTATAATATTTTTGAGAAACTGGATTTTTCCAGTATCTCATTTTCATGAGCTGTAAGCCATAATCCTCAAGATTAAAACAAACAAACAAAAAAAAGGCTTGAAATATTTCTCTTTATGTGTAATGAATCTAGAATATATGAAAGTTCCACTTTTTGAATTCCATTACGGGAAAAAAACTTTTCCACAATATTATTATTTATTTTTTTAGATGCACCTGTATATGTAGCCAAGAGTCATGTTACCTTTTTCTCTAATGCCAGACCATTCCATGCTTTTCCATCACAAAAGAGCTATTAAGAGCCAAGTCTCAGCCAGCATAATCAACTCTGTTCCAGCACCAAAAACCTGATAGTCTGGAAATGAGGCATTGATTTCATCAGGAGCAGAGAGCTGTTTAAGTTCATTGCCATGACATGACTTTAAGCAACTTCAGGCATTCACATTTGTTTTGAGGCGGTTGACGATGGGGCGGCTGTGGCGCCGGTGGTTGAGCAGGTTGTCCACTAATCGTAGGGTTGGCGGTTCGATTCCCGGCCCGGGTGACTCCACTTGCTGAAGCTAGCAACTTGCAGCTCTGCTACCATTGGTGTGTGAGTGTGTGTGAATGGGTGAATGAGACACAGTGTAAAGCGCGTTGGATAAAAGCACTATATAAGTGTGCCATTTACTAATAAATAAACCATTAATATCAGAATAATGGGGTTCTCCACTTTGGCCATCTGCAAGTTCCCACCCACTAACCAGCTCTCAGCTAACTTCGCCATTACCACATTTTTCAAACTACAACATGCACTACATCACACAAAGTTAAGCAACCTCTACCATCTTCTGCATACATAAGCTCACACACCCACAGTTGATTAGTCACTGACACTGTGATTGACAGTAAGAGAGCAATGACGTGTCCTTTGTGCTCAGTATTACGGTATCATTTGGAACACGCAATCTCCCGGTGATGAAACAAACACTGTTCTGCTGTGCCACTTGCAAGCTTGAAAAAAGTCCAACTATTCTACAGGTAACTACATTACTACCGGCAATGTGATAATAGTAATGTTCAGAATAAATCATTAAAAACGTTTATGTGGAAAATCTGTGGTCTTCATTCAAGTGCAGTCATTGTCTATGATGGTATCCTTTTGCTGTGTGTATGTTATGTTATTTAAATGAGGGTTCAGGTTATGTTGTGGGCTTAGGAGTAATATTTGTGCCTCAGTGTGCAAGAGGAGAATTAGCATCACACCTGTGCATAATTGGCTAAATTAGCTTGCATAATGCCAGCACAGAT
>JAOUWY010000071.1:27157388-27171913 GCA_025728095.1 Prietella phreatophila
ATATATAATGTTTTTATGTCACTAACACAACTCTGCCCTGTATTCATTTGTGGCTCGGATCTTGTGCATCTGTAGAGTCTGAAACATTTTTAGTATCAAGAGCGCACACAAATCCACAAACAGACTCCGCCGTCAGTCTTCTCAAGCCAATCGGATAACCGATACATTGCACGTTCTCGCTCCAACCAATCAGGTTTTGTTTTACAATCAGATCGGGAACCGAGTCATATTGCACTGAACTCATATGGGTCATAAATACAGTTATTATAAACGAGTGGTTTGAGGGATTAGTAATGATTGATTCACTGATTCAGTAAGGATTCGTTAGACTGATTCACTCCTAAAGTTCCTGAGTCTTTTAGCACGGTTCATTTAGAGCAGGGGGTCCAATCTTATCCACAAAGGGCCTGTGTGGTGTATAGTTTCATTCCAACCAAGCAGGAGGCACACCTGAATCAACCTGTTTAATCAGTTGATCTTGGTTTTCAATAGACTCAGCTGTGGCTTCTGCTTGGTTGGAATGAAACCTGCACCCACACCGGCCCTTTCCGGATAAGCTTGGACACCACTGATTTAGAGAATGTAATCGTTAACATGTTAATTGGGTGAAACTGGCCGCCGTGTGTTTTGGCAGACTGCCTGTGAGTACAACATGTTCTTGCCAATGCCATTTTTCCCGTTACACCGTGTTTTAATCTCACCAAATTCAATTTAATAGGTCAGTTCAATGTGGCGGTTATCCGATTGACTTGAGTATACAGTGGGCGGAGTCTAACTGTTTGTGGATTTGTGTGCACTCTTGATGGTAGAAATGTTTCAAAATCCACAGATGCACATTATCCGATCCACAAACGAATACAGGGCAGAGTTGTGTTAGTGACATAAAAACATATTTGAACAAATCTCATTTTATTTATTTGTCAATTTAATTTCTTTTTGTGAAACTACTAACATATATTCATGGATGTCATTCAATGCATTTGTGAATTTGTTAAAAAACATTTATTTGTGGATCGTAATCTATTTATTTGGAATTATGAAAAAATTATAGCCTCATAAATATATGCCGATTAAATATAAATATATATGTCAGTAAAGGGGTTGGAACTGACACACTATCATCCCCTCATGAGCAGGAAAGGTGGGTAAATGTCAAATACAGTTTCGAAGTAGGGTTTTAAGAAGGGTTTTTAATTAAAAAATATATTATTATTATTATTATTATTATTATTTTAAGGAAAAGATGTTGGGCTCAGCCTCGGATGATGACCAGTCCAGCTAACATACCTGGAAATATCCACGTGTATTTCTGTCTTGTTTTTCGCCCAGTGGCACTGCAGAACCAGAATGTTTTGTCTAAAATAGGAAAATAGAATTGCACCAGCAGATTTGTAATGTCAACGGTTGCTCTGTGCAGTTCAGACACGTTCATTTCTGACCACGAAAATAGAAATGGTAAAAACAGGAAAAACTGGCTGATTTTAGGGTGGGGGGAAAGCAAATAAGGCTCACAAAGGTTTACTTGTGTCCTGCTATTAGCACATTTTGCTATTGGGTCTATCATTTTATTCTCAGTGTAGATCTGCTTATTATTATTGCTGTGGTTGTCATAATTATAACAATGAATCACAAAGTCTAGTCCACAAATATGTCAATTAGCAAATTAAATTGTGGTCTGCTCCTTGTTCAAAATTTAAACCGGATTCACAGGTAGTGTAGTCTTCAGTTCCCTGTTTATACCGAACAGGGAATCCCATAGAAAGCATAACTCCTCCCCTTATTAGAATATGGAAACGCATTTATAGCCCATTGGCTGAATTTTCCCTAAGAGCGCTAAGAGCCAAAGCGGGGTGTAATGTTGCCAGGTATATGCTTGTCGTGTATAATTGCGCGCAATTTGAACTGCCGAAACGAATGGTTTTTGATTCATTCACATATAGGCTATTTATATTTATGTTTGTTTTTATTTATCACGCATAACGATACTTCATTTTAGGACCCCTGTAAAGTTTAGGGAAGTTAGATATGTGTTTTAATGCTGCTTATCAAGTGTGCTTCTTTGGACGTGAATATCTGGCAACCCTGGCAGCACTTACGCTTAAACTGAAGAGCGCAACTAAGGACATCATGTAAATGACATCTGGACATCATTTAAGCCTTTCCATTAAACAATGCCCTTTGTCGCAGTTAAAGACATGGGACGAGATCTTTTACTATTATTGGCGCCTTTGCTCTGCTGTGTCTGTGATGCTGGTAATGCGAGTTAGATATTTAATATATATCCTGTGTGTGTGTGTGTGTGTGTGTGTGTGTGTGTGTGTGTGTGTGTGTGTGTGTGTGTATGTAAAAATATACTTGACAAATTTCAGATAGGCTATTGTTTGGATTTTAGAAAGTCTGCACTTGAATTTGAGTTTTTAACCTGAGTGAAAAAGTTTCCCGACGTTTGTTTAACGTTTGAGTGTTTTGACATCTTCAGATCTGTCTATTTTCTTGTCTGGTGTATCCCATAATCGCATATATATTGTATTCCTACAGTCTACATTCGAAAATGTAACCAGACATTGTCAGATTAATTCTATATATCCTGCTTTATGCTTATTTACCTGCACAATTGTTTAGATTCAAGTTTTAAAAATCACGATCTATCATTTGCAGATGTCTGGACCCATGCTCATGCTGAGGACAAGCTCTTTAGAAAACTCTTCAGTACCTACAATAAGTGGTCCAGACCTGTGCAGAATATTACTGATGTAGTAATTGTCAAGTTTGGCCTCTCAATTGCTCAGCTGATTGATGTGGTATGAATAAATTCAATTCAAGCTGTGTTTACACTTTAAGGACATGTTGCTCACATTCAACAGATTGCTGGTCTGACAAAGATTAGTGTTTATTTAAAGAGTTTAATACAGATGAGTAAGTCTCTTTCTTTGCCTTTGTGCAAATGTAATCACCCAGATTCTGTTGTTTCCTGACAGGATGAGAAAAATCAGATGATGACGACTAATGTATGGCTGAAGCAGGTGGAGCACCTCATATTTGACTGTGCAATATAAAAGTGTTTTGTTTTTTTCTGGACAAACCACAAATGTAATATATAGAAACTGAGGTGCCACAAATCCTCATAATGAAACCAAAGTACTCCATGAGAGCTAATTAATGAGATGTTTTACATACATCTATATAACACCTTTTATATATATATATATATATATATATGTGTGTGTGTGTATGTATGTATGTATGTATGTATGTATTATATACATATAGGCAGACATTCCATCACACTACTGGATGAATGTGCAATCATGCATACGTATTTGCACTCACCAGATTCTCTCAGTGTCTTGCACAAAGCTGTGTGTGTGTGCATGTGGCTTGCATTTCCTGCCAGAGTGTGTTAATCCGCCTGACTGCAACTCCCAATGAGAGAGCAAAGGGACATGAGAAAGAGAGAGCAAGTTTCAAGAGATGTACCATGATGAAGTAAGAAAGAGAAGAATATGTTGAAGGAAGGGAAAAAGTGAAATCAGAGAACAATCGGAGAACCTGCAAAAAACAGAATATTATTTATGCCGAATTATCACTTTCATGATGCAAGCAATCGACTGTAGTCTTCAGCTCCCACTAACCGTCCTCCACTACAGGAGCCTTTTCAGAAACTCATAGATTTCAGCTGGACAGGTGTTTCAACTGAAGAACTTGTTCCTGAACCTTCAGGGAACAGTGCTTCAAGATAAGCACTTTTCTGTGGAGCAGGAACTCCTGGAGCTTGCCACATTGTGAGTGATTTGATAGGTCAAATGCAAGCTATGCTGAATGACTAAACCACTTATTCAGAATTTCAGTAACCTGTGTACAGCTGACAAGCAGTTCCAAAGCTTTTATATTAGCTTAACAAGAGTATATCAAGTAGTGATTTTGTGCGAGTGGTATGGCACTTGCACATGCACTTGCAATTTATGTGCACACAGCAGGGTCAAAGTGTTACATTAAAGGACAACACAAGTTATCTTTATAAGACTTTACAAGACTGATCAGTCTTGTCTTCCATGTTTGCTATGTTGCCACATGGTGAAATGTCATATCCATTGCACTACTTGTGTATGCATTTGCATCACCTCTGTTGTTTTACATAACTTCAGGAACTAGGAACTTTTCCAGGAACAGTGCACTTCTCATTCAGGAGAAGTTTAGTTCCTCAAAAGGTTCTGGAATATCAGTGGAAACATACCTGTTGGTGTTTCTAGACCAAGACAAGAGGCCCATGCACTCCACAGCTTAATCTGACCATCTCAAAGAGATTCCAGTGGCCTGGAGCATCCCAGATGATCTTGTGGTCCTGACACTCCAGTCTGTTCCATGTGGAATTGTTTTGGTGTAGCATAGCTTGTCTGTGTACTGCCGTACATCATTAGTAAATGGGCAGCAGGGCAGAATAACGCTTTATAAAGAGTGAAGAAACAAACAGTTTAAGGTATAGTCGATTAAAAGCTAGCAACACTTACGCTGTTCTCCACAGTGACTCATATCAACTCCATAAAGCACTCCCTACTGCCTCCTCCCCTTCCCCACCAAAACCCCCAAGCTATGTGCACTGTTATCCAAGCAGCCGATGGAGAAGTCACATTAGACCCATGTATAAATCATGGGCACAGTAATGCAGGAAAGCACTTTTCTAAAAGGGCCACAGCCAAGCTAGCCATATAGGAGGAAATGCATTTCTGTGTAGCCTCTCTGTTCTTTGGCCGGCCATAGCACAGCTGTGGCTAGGTGTGTGTTCTCCAAGGATGAGAAGAGGCCCCACACATGCTCCGCATAGCACAAATGGGACATGACATTACATTCTGCCTCCACGAACAGCAACCCACACCAAACGCCCTCGTACACGCCAGCAAGACAGAGCGCATGAGGCTCTGAAAGGAAAATAAGCACTCTGAATTTGAGGAGTGTGACAGAATGGTAAGGATGGATAGATAGGAGGAAAAGAGGACAGGAATGAGTCAGTCCAAATAGTCGTGGGAGGGCATAAGAACAGGGGAAGAGAGCATGAGGTGCATAAAGAAGAAGAGAATGAGAGAGCAGCTAATGGAAGAAGAAGGGAGGAGGATAAATGAGAGGTGGCTTATGAAGACTGGGAGAGCAGGAAGGAAGAGATGGGGAGGGGGAAACGGAGAGGGAGGGGCCGAAGAGCGAAAACACGAGCTCCAACCATTCAGAGCGCGTGGAGCTCTGCAGGGGAATCTTACCTTGGCAACACAATAGAAGCCGGCCACATGAAAGAGAGAGCCAGCAGAGAGAGGAGCACAGGGACAGGTGAACAGATGGCCCAGGCCCAGAGACAAGCAGATCAGCTGACGTACTCAGCCGTGTGCGTGTATGTGATTGTGTGTGTGATTGTGTCTGTGTGCATGTGTGTGTGTTTGTGTGTTTTGGGAGAGAGAGAGAGAGAGAGAGAGAGAGAGAGAGAGAGAGAGAGAGAGAGAGAGAGAAGTGTGAATTAACACAATTGCATTGGTGCCCTTGTCACTGCCTGATGGAGAATGTTTTCCTTTTCCTTTGCTGTCATTTCTGCAGACCTAAGCTTAATTTGTGCTAGTAGAGCACGGAAGTAACTGTACAGATCTGTGCATTATGT
The DNA here is from genome assembly GCA_025728095.1 of Prietella phreatophila. Taxonomy (NCBI): domain Eukaryota; kingdom Metazoa; phylum Chordata; class Actinopteri; order Siluriformes; family Ictaluridae; genus Prietella; species Prietella phreatophila. The sequence goes on from JAOUWY010000071.1 coordinate 27,163,027, forward strand.
GTTCCCCATCCATCTGTTTCATTAATGATGACTATTTGTATTGAATTTACGATCAAATTATTCTTCAACGATAATATGCTATCCACTATTACTCTATTCACGGGTGGTGCTGGCAGTGTGCTGGCTGTGTTCGCTTTTTATGAGGTTTTTTTTCTGTGAGAGTTTCGCTTTTCCTCATACTGCTGTCAGGATGGTGAGAGGAGGATGTATGCTGGTCAGAGCCCCCTTTCCTTTCGTGTTGCCGTCACACCACCAAAGCTACTTATAGGAACGCTCGTGCGGGAAATCCTCTAAAAATAAGCCCACTTCATGCCAAAGCTTCACCAGGATGTCGCCATTTCTAAGAGCATTCACACCTAATTTCGTCACCCTTACTTGCTCCTTCCAGCTTTCTGTATACTTTGCAGTTTCAGAAAGTCATGGTGTTAACTCTAAACAACCCTTTAACACCTGATATAGCACACCAAATGTAACAGTAGATATAAATGTCTCAGTTATTGAATTGATTGTTCAATATCTCGTCATGTTTTCCCCTCCCTGTCCTGTTTTGAACTATTTAAGACATTGCGAAAGAAAGGCTTTAACGGTTGCAACAGTCCTGAGCCAGACGGTGATGACTCAATTGACCAGAGCCCCCTACAAGATGACAAGTTCAGAAAAAACGAGGAACTGGATATCCTCTTCAGGCGATATGGCGTGAGTATTCCTCTTTCTCTTGACATTCTAACCTCATTCCCTCTCTCTCTCTGTCTCTTTTTCCCTATCCTGTCCGGACCTAACCGAAGGCTCTGAACAAGAAAGAGCACCGGGATTCAGAAAGCCCGGACCCTGAGGAATCCTTCTCGCTCACACCTCGCACTGAGGAGAAGTACAAAAAGATAGACGAGGAGTTTGATAAAATGATGCAGAGCTATAGACTGTCAGTGAGTACCAGTGTGAAGGGGGCCGTTCATGGCCCAGCAAGCAACTCACAGAGCCTGCTGTCAGCCCGAGCAACCGACTCACAGAGCACCTGCGTACTATGGCTCAACACTCCCCACCCCCCTTCCTCCATTCCTCTCAGTTTCCTCTGAATGTGTGTGCTCGGCCACAGGGACAGCACAGTATTTACATCATTGCCCTTCTCTCCTTTACTCTGCTGTTAGAGCAGCTGAAAACAATTTGACCCTGTTCCTGTGCTGGCTCTGTTATTTTATAAAATAAAAAATTGTCCACAATGACCAATGGCTGAACTTTTGCCAGAAATATGTGTCTCGGACTTTCCTTTTAGGAAATGGCCCTCACTCATCCGTCCAGTATCAGTGCAAGGATTAAAATTTCACCAGTCAAAAGTTTGGAGACGCTTGACGGAAATGTGTCTCATGATCTAAAAACCTTTTGATCTGAAGGTGTATGATTTCATACACCTTCAACACTTTCATTTCTTTCATTAGAAAACTAACATTTTATTTACAAAAATATACATCCCTTTTTAAAGGGATGACTTGGAGAGAAATATTCAGAAAACCAGGCAGTAAGTGTGCAGTATATGTGGGACCTCCTTTAATAATGTTTAAAAAAGCATCTCAGCCAAAAATCGAACAATACATCTTCAAAGTAGACGACTTTTTGCTTAGAATTTTCAAAAATGTATTCCTGGTATGCCTTGTATTTTCTCAACCAATTTCTTGAGGAATCTCCCTGAGATGCTTTTTTAAACATTATTAAAGGAGGTCCCACATATACTGCACACTTACTGCCTGGTTTTCTGAATATTTCTCTCCAAGTCATCCCTTTAAAAAGGGATGTATATTTTTGTAAATAAAATGTTAGTTTTCTAATGAAAGAAATGAAAGTGTTGAAGGTGTATGAAATCATACACCTTCAGATCAAAAGGTTTTTAGATCATGAGACACATTTCCGTCAAGCGTCTCCAAACTTTTGACTGGTGAAATTTTAATCCTTGCACTGATACTGGACGGATGAGTGAGGGCCATTTCCTAAAAGGAAAGTCCGAGACACATATTTCTGGCAAAAGTTCAGCCATTGGTCATTGTGGACAATTTTTTATTTTATAAAATAACAGAGCCAGCACAGGAACAGGGTCAAATTGTTTTCAGCTGCTCTAACAGCAGAGTAAAGGAGAGAAGGGCAATGATGTAAATACTGTGCTGTCCCTGTGGCCGAGCACACACATTCAGAGGAAACTGAGAGGAATGGAGGAAGGGGGGTGGGGAGTGTTGAGCCATAGTACGCAGGTGCTCTGTGAGTCGGTTGCTCGGGCTGACAGCAGGCTCTGTGAGTTGCTTGCTGGGCCATGAACGGCCCCCTTCACACTGGTACTCACTGACAGTCTATAGCTCTGCATCATTTTATCAAACTCCTCGTCTATCTTTTTGTACTTCTCCTCAGTGCGAGGTGTGAGCGAGAAGGATTCCTCAGGGTCCGGGCTTTCTGAATCCCGGTGCTCTTTCTTGTTCAGAGCCTTCGGTTAGGTCCGGACAGGATAGGGAAAAAGAGACAGAGAGAGAGAGGGAATGAGGTTAGAATGTCAAGAGAAAGAGGAATACTCACGCCATATCGCCTGAAGAGGATATCCAGTTCCTCGTTTTTTCTGAACTTGTCATCTTGTAGGGGGCTCTGGTCAATTGAGTCATCACCGTCTGGCTCAGGACTGTTGCAACCGTTAAAGCCTTTCTTTCGCAATGTCTTAAATAGTTCAAAACAGGACAGGGAGGGGAAAACATGACGAGATATTGAACAATCAATTCAATAACTGAGACATTTATATCTACTGTTACATTTGGTGTGCTATATCAGGTGTTAAAGGGTTGTTTAGAGTTAACACCATGACTTTCTGAAACTGCAAAGTATACAGAAAGCTGGAAGGAGCAAGTAAGGGTGACGAAATTAGGTGTGAATGCTCTTAGAAATGGCGACATCCTGGTGAAGCTTTGGCATGAAGTGGGCTTATTTTTAGAGGATTTCCCGCACGAGCGTTCCTATAAGTAGCTTTGGTGGTGTGACGGCAACACGAAAGGAAAGGGGGCTCTGACCAGCATACATCCTCCTCTCACCATCCTGACAGCAGTATGAGGAAAAGCGAAACTCTCACAGAAAAAAAACCTCATAAAAAGCGAACACAGCCAGCACACTGCCAGCACCACCCGTGAATAGAGTAATAGTGGATAGCATATTATCGTTGAAGAATAATTTGATCGTAAATTCAATACAAATAGTCATCATTAATGAAACAGATGGATGGGGAACACATAATGCACAGATCTGTACAGTTACTTCCGTGCTCTACTAGCACAAATTAAGCTTAGGTCTGCAGAAATGACAGCAAAGGAAAAGGAAAACATTCTCCATCAGGCAGTGACAAGGGCACCAATGCAATTGTGTTAATTCACACTTCTCTCTCTCTCTCTCTCTCTCTCTCTCTCTCTCTCTCTCTCTCTCTCTCTCTCTCCCAAAACACACAAACACACACACATGCACACAGACACAATCACACACACAATCACATACACGCACACGGCTGAGTACGTCAGCTGATCTGCTTGTCTCTGGGCCTGGGCCATCTGTTCACCTGTCCCTGTGCTCCTCTCTCTGCTGGCTCTCTCTTTCATGTGGCCGGCTTCTATTGTGTTGCCAAGGTAAGATTCCCCTGCAGAGCTCCACGCGCTCTGAATGGTTGGAGCTCGTGTTTTCGCTCTTCGGCCCCTCCCTCTCCGTTTCCCCCTCCCCATCTCTTCCTTCCTGCTCTCCCAGTCTTCATAAGCCACCTCTCATTTATCCTCCTCCCTTCTTCTTCCATTAGCTGCTCTCTCATTCTCTTCTTCTTTATGCACCTCATGCTCTCTTCCCCTGTTCTTATGCCCTCCCACGACTATTTGGACTGACTCATTCCTGTCCTCTTTTCCTCCTATCTATCCATCCTTACCATTCTGTCACACTCCTCAAATTCAGAGTGCTTATTTTCCTTTCAGAGCCTCATGCGCTCTGTCTTGCTGGCGTGTACGAGGGCGTTTGGTGTGGGTTGCTGTTCGTGGAGGCAGAATGTAATGTCATGTCCCATTTGTGCTATGCGGAGCATGTGTGGGGCCTCTTCTCATCCTTGGAGAACACACACCTAGCCACAGCTGTGCTATGGCCGGCCAAAGAACAGAGAGGCTACACAGAAATGCATTTCCTCCTATATGGCTAGCTTGGCTGTGGCCCTTTTAGAAAAGTGCTTTCCTGCATTACTGTGCCCATGATTTATACATGGGTCTAATGTGACTTCTCCATCGGCTGCTTGGATAACAGTGCACATAGCTTGGGGGTTTTGGTGGGGAAGGGGAGGAGGCAGTAGGGAGTGCTTTATGGAGTTGATATGAGTCACTGTGGAGAACAGCGTAAGTGTTGCTAGCTTTTAATCGACTATACCTTAAACTGTTTGTTTCTTCACTCTTTATAAAGCGTTATTCTGCCCTGCTGCCCATTTACTAATGATGTACGGCAGTACACAGACAAGCTATGCTACACCAAAACAATTCCACATGGAACAGACTGGAGTGTCAGGACCACAAGATCATCTGGGATGCTCCAGGCCACTGGAATCTCTTTGAGATGGTCAGATTAAGCTGTGGAGTGCATGGGCCTCTTGTCTTGGTCTAGAAACACCAACAGGTATGTTTCCACTGATATTCCAGAACCTTTTGAGGAACTAAACTTCTCCTGAATGAGAAGTGCACTGTTCCTGGAAAAGTTCCTAGTTCCTGAAGTTATGTAAAACAACAGAGGTGATGCAAATGCATACACAAGTAGTGCAATGGATATGACATTTCACCATGTGGCAACATAGCAAACATGGAAGACAAGACTGATCAGTCTTGTAAAGTCTTATAAAGATAACTTGTGTTGTCCTTTAATGTAACACTTTGACCCTGCTGTGTGCACATAAATTGCAAGTGCATGTGCAAGTGCCATACCACTCGCACAAAATCACTACTTGATATACTCTTGTTAAGCTAATATAAAAGCTTTGGAACTGCTTGTCAGCTGTACACAGGTTACTGAAATTCTGAATAAGTGGTTTAGTCATTCAGCATAGCTTGCATTTGACCTATCAAATCACTCACAATGTGGCAAGCTCCAGGAGTTCCTGCTCCACAGAAAAGTGCTTATCTTGAAGCACTGTTCCCTGAAGGTTCAGGAACAAGTTCTTCAGTTGAAACACCTGTCCAGCTGAAATCTATGAGTTTCTGAAAAGGCTCCTGTAGTGGAGGACGGTTAGTGGGAGCTGAAGACTACAGTCGATTGCTTGCATCATGAAAGTGATAATTCGGCATAAATAATATTCTGTTTTTTGCAGGTTCTCCGATTGTTCTCTGATTTCACTTTTTCCCTTCCTTCAACATATTCTTCTCTTTCTTACTTCATCATGGTACATCTCTTGAAACTTGCTCTCTCTTTCTCATGTCCCTTTGCTCTCTCATTGGGAGTTGCAGTCAGGCGGATTAACACACTCTGGCAGGAAATGCAAGCCACATGCACACACACACAGCTTTGTGCAAGACACTGAGAGAATCTGGTGAGTGCAAATACGTATGCATGATTGCACATTCATCCAGTAGTGTGATGGAATGTCTGCCTATATGTATATAATACATACATACATACATACATACATACACACACACACATATATATATATATATATATATATAAAAGGTGTTATATAGATGTATGTAAAACATCTCATTAATTAGCTCTCATGGAGTACTTTGGTTTCATTATGAGGATTTGTGGCACCTCAGTTTCTATATATTACATTTGTGGTTTGTCCAGAAAAAAACAAAACACTTTTATATTGCACAGTCAAATATGAGGTGCTCCACCTGCTTCAGCCATACATTAGTCGTCATCATCTGATTTTTCTCATCCTGTCAGGAAACAACAGAATCTGGGTGATTACATTTGCACAAAGGCAAAGAAAGAGACTTACTCATCTGTATTAAACTCTTTAAATAAACACTAATCTTTGTCAGACCAGCAATCTGTTGAATGTGAGCAACATGTCCTTAAAGTGTAAACACAGCTTGAATTGAATTTATTCATACCACATCAATCAGCTGAGCAATTGAGAGGCCAAACTTGACAATTACTACATCAGTAATATTCTGCACAGGTCTGGACCACTTATTGTAGGTACTGAAGAGTTTTCTAAAGAGCTTGTCCTCAGCATGAGCATGGGTCCAGACATCTGCAAATGATAGATCGTGATTTTTAAAACTTGAATCTAAACAATTGTGCAGGTAAATAAGCATAAAGCAGGATATATAGAATTAATCTGACAATGTCTGGTTACATTTTCGAATGTAGACTGTAGGAATACAATATATATGCGATTATGGGATACACCAGACAAGAAAATAGACAGATCTGAAGATGTCAAAACACTCAAACGTTAAACAAACGTCGGGAAACTTTTTCACTCAGGTTAAAAACTCAAATTCAAGTGCAGACTTTCTAAAATCCAAACAATAGCCTATCTGAAATTTGTCAAGTATATTTTTACATACACACACACACACACACACACACACACACACACACACACACACACACACACACACAGGATATATATTAAATATCTAACTCGCATTACCAGCATCACAGACACAGCAGAGCAAAGGCGCCAATAATAGTAAAAGATCTCGTCCCATGTCTTTAACTGCGACAAAGGGCATTGTTTAATGGAAAGGCTTAAATGATGTCCAGATGTCATTTACATGATGTCCTTAGTTGCGCTCTTCAGTTTAAGCGTAAGTGCTGCCAGGGTTGCCAGATATTCACGTCCAAAGAAGCACACTTGATAAGCAGCATTAAAACACATATCTAACTTCCCTAAACTTTACAGGGGTCCTAAAATGAAGTATCGTTATGCGTGATAAATAAAAACAAACATAAATATAAATAGCCTATATGTGAATGAATCAAAAACCATTCGTTTCGGCAGTTCAAATTGCGCGCAATTATACACGACAAGCATATACCTGGCAACATTACACCCCGCTTTGGCTCTTAGCGCTCTTAGGGAAAATTCAGCCAATGGGCTATAAATGCGTTTCCATATTCTAATAAGGGGAGGAGTTATGCTTTCTATGGGATTCCCTGTTCGGTATAAACAGGGAACTGAAGACTACACTACCTGTGAATCCGGTTTAAATTTTGAACAAGGAGCAGACCACAATTTAATTTGCTAATTGACATATTTGTGGACTAGACTTTGTGATTCATTGTTATAATTATGACAACCACAGCAATAATAATAAGCAGATCTACACTGAGAATAAAATGATAGACCCAATAGCAAAATGTGCTAATAGCAGGACACAAGTAAACCTTTGTGAGCCTTATTTGCTTTCCCCCCACCCTAAAATCAGCCAGTTTTTCCTGTTTTTACCATTTCTATTTTCGTGGTCAGAAATGAACGTGTCTGAACTGCACAGAGCAACCGTTGACATTACAAATCTGCTGGTGCAATTCTATTTTCCTATTTTAGACAAAACATTCTGGTTCTGCAGTGCCACTGGGCGAAAAACAAGACAGAAATACACGTGGATATTTCCAGGTATGTTAGCTGGACTGGTCATCATCCGAGGCTGAGCCCAACATCTTTTCCTTAAAATAATAATAATAATAATAATAATAATATATTTTTTAATTAAAAACCCTTCTTAAAACCCTACTTCGAAACTGTATTTGACATTTACCCACCTTTCCTGCTCATGAGGGGATGATAGTGTGTCAGTTCCAACCCCTTTACTGACATATATATTTATATTTAATCGGCATATATTTATGAGGCTATAATTTTTTCATAATTCCAAATAAATAGATTACGATCCACAAATAAATGTTTTTTAACAAATTCACAAATGCATTGAATGACATCCATGAATATATGTTAGTAGTTTCACAAAAAGAAATTAAATTGACAAATAAATAAAATGAGATTTGTTCAAATATGTTTTTATGTCACTAACACAACTCTGCCCTGTATTCGTTTGTGGATCGGATAATGTGCATCTGTGGATTTTGAAACATTTCTACCATCAAGAGTGCACACAAATCCACAAACAGTTAGACTCCGCCCACTGTATACTCAAGTCAATCGGATAACCGCCACATTGAACTGACCTATTAAATTGAATTTGGTGAGATTAAAACACGGTGTAACGGGAAAAATGGCATTGGCAAGAACATGTTGTACTCACAGGCAGTCTGCCAAAACACACGGCGGCCAGTTTCACCCAATTAACATGTTAACGATTACATTCTCTAAATCAGTGGTGTCCAAGCTTATCCGGAAAGGGCCGGTGTGGGTGCAGGTTTCATTCCAACCAAGCAGAAGCCACAGCTGAGTCTATTGAAAACCAAGATCAACTGATTAAACAGGTTGATTCAGGTGTGCCTCCTGCTTGGTTGGAATGAAACTATACACCACACAGGCCCTTTGTGGATAAGATTGGACCCCCTGCTCTAAATGAACCGTGCTAAAAGACTCAGGAACTTTAGGAGTGAATCAGTCTAACGAATCCTTACTGAATCAGTGAATCAATCATTACTAATCCCTCAAACCACTCGTTTATAATAACTGTATTTATGACCCATATGAGTTCAGTGCAATATGACTCGGTTCCCGATCTGATTGTAAAACAAAACCTGATTGGTTGGAGCGAGAACGTGCAATGTATCGGTTATCCGATTGGCTTGAGAAGACTGACGGCGGAGTCTGTTTGTGGATTTGTGTGCGCTCTTGATACTAAAAATGTTTCAGACTCTACAGATGCACAAGATCCGAGCCACAAATGAATACAGGGCAGAGTTGTGTTAGTGACATAAAAACATTATATAT
>JAOUWY010000071.1:27183099-27205140 GCA_025728095.1 Prietella phreatophila
GGGCTGATGTGTAGATATGATATTTCAGATTATTTTACATGTAGATATTTTAAATTAGGATACATTTAGGGTTGCACAACGTACACTATATGACGGGAAAAAAGGTTTGTGGACATCATGCTCTTTGAAAACCCCATTCCATATTATGTCCCACCTTTGCTGTTATAATAACCTCCACTCTTCTGGGAAGGCTTTCCTCTAGATTGTGGTGCATGGCTGTAGGGATTTGTGTCCATTCAACTACAAGAGCATTTGTGAGGTCAGGCACCGATGTTGGTTGAGGAGGCTTGGAGTAAAGTCGGCGTGCCAGTTTATCCCAAAGGTGTTCAGTGAGGTTGAGGTCAGGGCTCTGTGCAGGACACTTGAGTTCTCTCACTCCAACCTTGGAAAACCATGTCTTTATGGACCTCGCTTTGTGCAAAATGGCATAGTCATGCTGGAACAGGTTTGAGGCCCCTTAGTTCCAGTGAAGTGAAATTGTCATGCTACAGCATACAGAGACATCCTATACATTTGTGTGCTTCCACCTTTGTGGCAGTCGTTTAGGGAAGACTCACATATGGCTTTGACATCAGGTGTTCGTTTACTTTTAGCCATATAGTGCATCACTTATTAATCATTATTGCAGCATTGACCTGTGCAATATTAATATTGCTGAAACTTCTAATATTGAAAATTAGAAATGTGTATTAAAAAAATCATATATTTTTTCACAAGATTTGCAGTCTAATACGATACAAGGCTTATTACAGTGTGTAGGAATATTGTGCAGCCCTAATAGCAGTAATTATGGGACACTGATAGATTTATAGTATTACAGTTATTAATGAAATGATTATGTACACAAATTCTTCTGAATACTTTGTCTGATCGTAGAGTATTTTTGTGAGTGGCTACCTATAGTGAGCTTTGTTCTTTAGCGTTGTGGTACTGAGTTAGCTGTGATATGCACACAGATGAGCACATAAATGTAGCATCTTCTTTCTCTAATCTAAAATAGTTACATGCCATAGATTTAGCATTTTTCTTATCAAGCATTTGCACATTTTCAGTGCTGTCCAGGAGTTCAGTTCCAGGTACAGGTCAGACTTTTAAAGTAAATACTGTAACATTATTATTATATACAGTGATACGACAAATTTAAAAAGCAGTTTGATCAAACTTAAGATTTTTGAAAGTCATTTTTAATTCGTTTATTTTTCTAATATGTATTGATAATTGTGGATCCACTAGATGGAGAACCTCCATTTAAAGCTTTTGATATCACATTCATAATATCCCTATAAGACCGTGTTTTCCGATGCTAACCAGTTTGTTTACTCCTCGTATGAATATATAGCTCCAAGCTTCAGTCTGCAGAAGTTCAGCAGTAGCACTGAGTTATAGTTTCTGACTATAAAGCATATATATCAGCTATTTTGTTGCCAACACAAAAGTTGTAAAAGTTAAATCAGGCCACAGTTTGCTGTGTGTGTTGTGCTGGAGCGGTGTACTTAATAACCACTGTGTAGACTCATGCACATGCTCTGTCTTTCTTGTTTTTTTGTTTTGTGGTTTTGTGGTTTGGAGTGGCTCAAGGTGTTTTCGCTGAGCATTTCTCACTGCTGCTAGCTGCATTAAGATTCTTCATTTGTTTTCTGCAAAAAGCTTGGATGTTAACAAAGGTTTGGGTGTGTGTGTGTGTGTGTTTTGGGAGACTAATACTGTTCTAATTTTCCCTTTGTGTGTATGTTTGTGTGCTCTCTGTGGTCTGTTCACAGCATGTGGGGTGCAGACAAACAGAACGGGGAGATGGCTAACTGCATCTCCGGTCTGGCCGCTAATGTCAGGTGAATAGGCTGCTGAGGGAACTCTGTTTTAGTCAGTCCTGCACTGATGGCTCACTGTGCTAGCCAATCACACACTGTCATGCTGTCTGCAGTAGAGGCCATCACAGCTACAATTTCTGATTGAGACTCCGTGTACTTTTGCTGCCAGTGAACACCTCACTTCATGCTTCAGTTCGCTTTGTAATTGTTTGTGATTTCTCTCTGCTGTTTTCCCTCGTCGTCCATCTGTGTTTGTCGTGTGGGTGGATATCAAGTCATAGGAAGGAGCTTGTTGTTTTTAAGATGCTTTTCAACAGTTTTAAGAAGACGTGACTGAGCTAAAACATGGAAGCGATTGAGAATACAACAGTTGCTAGGGATCTGAAAGCTCGACAAGTCTCCAGCATGTGTGACTTGGACGTCTTTCAGTCCAGCACCCCCTGTAGGCCAGTGTGCACAGTAGCCTCTATTGACCATGAGAGGGTGAAAAGGCAGGATCAGTCACCATGAGGACATTCATTTAACTGTACCTGTAAATAAAGGGATTTGAGATTAAAGCTGGGCACAAATTAAATGTAAGCGCAAATAATCACTATATAATTTATATACTTGTTTGTTTGTTTGTTTGTTTTGGTGGTATAAAGCCAATATAGTCTTACCAAATATAGTTATATACTGCCTTAAAAATCGTGAGGAACATGATGTGATTCTTGTAAGCACCATCATCACCAATTACTGTTGTTGTCACATGCTATTATTTACATATATATAAATTCTGAATCTTTTTGCTGAACTCTGAGTAGTTTGTGGTTTGCAGGTGTAGGCTCACACTTCTTAATGTTAGTGGAGTGTAAGCAATCCCCTCCTGCTCTATGCATTCCACTGGTTATTCACTAATCTTTTCCTTTTTCTATATTTTTGGTCTCTTCATTATAAATTGTACCAGAGGTTGGTGGGTTTTTTTTTTAGGTTTTTTATTTATTTATTTATTTTTATTATTTTTTTATTAATTAAACACGTGCACTAGGTTGTGTCTCTTCTTATATCAGGTCTTGACCTTTGCCGGTGGAAATGCTTCACCATGTGACATAAAACTTCCATCAATAGCCAGTGTAGCATTTGTGCATCATGTGCCTCGTTCATCTTCCTGTATTCACTCTCAGCATGCTTCTCAAAGCTCTGTTTGACTGTGTGTTTAACCGCATGATCATTTGAAACACTTGAAGTCAGTTTGATGGGGACAGATGAGTGTCGATGTGTGAAAAGTGTTTTCCTGCTGGAGTAGACAGGTCATGGAGATGTGTGTGTGTAGTGCATGTGGATCTACTGCCACATTGTTCATGCCACCATGTTCTGTTTCTGTGAGTGCGTGAATGTGTGTGTGAGCGTGTGAATGTGTGGGCGTGGGAGTATTGATAAGAAGATGCTAGTGTGTTTCGCCTGTCTTTCTCTCTGCAGTGTGACCTCTCAGGCCAGCTTACTCTTGGGCAGGGAGGATGGGCTCAGCTGGTACTGTATTCTCCTAATCTTGCTGTTTTCTGTCTGACTGGCTGTCTTTTCTTCTGTCTGTCTGTCTGTCTGCCCTTTCTGACTTCTGTCAGGCTGTTGCACACTCACTCTTTTTCTTGCTCTCTCTCTCTGTCTCTCCCTTTCTTTCTCTCTCTGTCGCTGCCTCTCTGTCTCTCTCTCACTCTCTCTATTGCTCTGTCTTTCTCTCCATCTCTCACTCTGTCACTCTTTTTCTCTCCCTCGCTCTCTCTGTCGCTCTCTCGTTCTCTCCATCTCTTGCTCTGTCACTCTTTTTCTCTCCCTCACTCTGTCTGTTACGCTCTCTCTCCCTCTCTCTCTCTGTCTCACTCTCTGTCGCTCTCTCTCTCTCTTTCTCTCTCTTTGTCTCATTCTCTGTCGCTCTCCCTCTCTTTCTCATCTTCCTGCTGTTCTAAGTGGCTAGGTCACGTCTTTGTCACTTTTTCATGTTTTGTTCACGTTTTTTAATGAAATTTAGCAACGAGGCATATTTAGCTTATTGAGCAAGTCACTCTGTACAAATCTGCAAAAAAGGCTGAGGTATTATTTGCATTCTTCTGTCTCTGCCTCTCTCTTTCTCCCCGGACTCATAACACATGTAGGTATTGTTTGTGTAACAGCACACACAGACACACACTTACAGTAGGAACTGTTCTGTGGTTGAGGCAGAGTGAGCGTTTGGGCTAGGTGAGTGTGTGAGAGAGAGAGGGAGAAAGACCAGAATGAACCCTTTTCCACTGACATGGGAAAAAATATTTTAATGATGTTCATGTAAATGAGAGAGTAATAGTTGGGGGTTTCAGAAATGTTTAAATAAATCAAATCTGAATTGATATTGCAACAACCTGAATGGGAGCTGAAATGCTAATAGTAATAGTACTAAACTGTCTTTAAGGACCTACAGACTCTATTACTAAAAGCAATCGAAACATAGAGCTCTCCCCTTACACATGTCCTTGCTCTGTCTAGAGATGCTGGATGATTTGGCTTTGGATAGGACCGCATGTTCGCCATGCCAAAAGTACTATAAGCTAATTCTTCCCACTTTATTAATATTTATATGTTATTAATTTATATAACCTGCCAGCACCTAAGTAAGTAATGGTTTGGCTAGAAATGCAGGCTGATTCCTAAAAAGGTCCCCTGCTCCCTAAACAGCAATGGCACCGTGTCAGTGGAGTGAAGGAGTGAAAAAGACTGCATGGCTTAGGGAGCAAACTGCTTTCCTGTTGCTTCTACAATGTTTCTGTGCTTTATCTTCTGTTTGTCAGAATGCCTCATAAGCAGGACACACCCGCGCACACACACACCGCACACACACACCGCACACACACACCGCACACACACCCCGCACACACACACCGCACACACACGCGCACACACACACGCGCACACACACACACACACACACCATGATGTTTGGTTTTTGTCCATTAGGATGGCTCAAACAGCTGCTGATTCAGGGCTGTTTTTATTGTGATTATGTGGCAGATTTGTCAAAAAATGTTGTCATGGGCTCCAGTTTAATCTCTATGTTGTTTCTGTCAGCACTTTGTCTTTGTCATAACTCACTAAGCTGTTTTCAAAGCTCTTATCTCTCTCTCTCTCTCTCTCTCTCTCTCTCTCTCTCTCTCTCTCTCTCTCTCTCTCTCTCTCTCTTCCTATTTCAGGCCAATGGGTCCCATCCCTCACGGTGCCACTCTGACGGTGAACACTAACCCGAGCGTGAACATCAAGTCAGAGCCAGTGTCTCCTAACCGCGAGCGCACTACCCCAAGCTCCACGGCAGCTCTCAGCTTGTCCCAGTACCCAGGGACAGTGCGGGTGGACGCCTTGGGCCACTCGCCACTCCATACCATCAGCAGCAGCAGTAACAGCAGCGAGCGAGATGAGACAGGCCAACCACGGCCTCCAGATTTCAGTGTGGCTGCATTGGGGCCAATCAGAGCAGCAGGAGATCAAATGGCCTTTGCAGAGTCACAGCAAAGCGCTAATGCCAAACGCATGAGACTGGATACCTGAGTCACATAAAAGCAACAAGCGAGAGCCACCCTCTGTCTCTCACACACACACATACACACACCACACACATGCATTTCACCTCCCTCTGACACACAGTTTCATCTGCAACCAAGACACATGCATGCAACACACTCTTTCCTTGGCCTTTTTCTGTTTTTTCTCTCTAACACACACACACACACACACACAGTGCATATATGTACACATATATGCAAGATAGTCATGAACAGAGGTGCCAATGCAGGTGCACATGCAAGCCTGAATTGTTCTGGACAGGTGTAGGATGGGACATTTTTTTTTGTTTCTACAGAGCAGAGAAGAAAAGAAAGCCAACTTCACTGACGTCTGATCAGTTTTTACTGTCCTCAGCCCTGTCTCCACACTGACACACTTTACCTTCTGATCCAAGTCCGGCTAAACCGCTAGACAGCCAAACACAAGCTGTTCATCATGGGGTGTAGATTAGCCTCTCAGAGACTGATATCCAGGGCATGTTATTGTTGTTTGAGGTTTATCCCTTTTGTTTTCTTTTGTGAGTGTGTGCGTGTGCGTGTGCGTGTGTGTGTGTGTGTGTGTGTGTGTGAAGGCTTGTTTTTGCTGTTTATTTTTTTATAGCTGTTCTCTCATGGTACTTTCTTCTTCTATCGACTATCATGCTCAAACAGCTGTAGTACTGACTTACGAGATATTTGATAATATTACGTTTTAATCATCAGTCAGGATCTTTGTCTTGGAAATGCAAAAGGATGAATCTCTCATGTACAGCTGACCTAATCAAGGTTTAAAAATATTTCAGGGACGGACTACGGTGACTCATGAGGTGAACTCAGCCGCACCATCTCTTAACGAACGTAGAGCTGCAGACAGACTGACAGTAATAATATCTGTGTGTGTGTGTGTGTGTGTGTGTGTGTGTGTGTGTACGCAATGTGACAGAGATGATGTGGCAGTGACCGGTAAACAACCAAGTGCTCAGTTCGGTCACGGTTTCAGAATTTGTTTCCTGCTTTTCCTCCCTGCTAACTTGCGTCAAATCCCTCAGCGGTGCACCTCGACATGAACAGCTCGTTAGGGCCTCTCTTCATTTGCAGGAGAGACGACCGGATTATTATTATATTTTTTTTCCACTTTCTTCACTTTTGTACACACAAGTACGTATGTTTGTACCGTACGTATGGTGTAGTGGAAATGTAGCCCTATTTGTACGATTTGAACTCAAGTCCTGATATTAAATACAAATGTATACACATTGCTCAGCTGAACACTCTGTCTTAAAGAGTGGGTGGCTGTATTAGTCACTACTGCTAGTCTATGTGAGAAGCAACCTAAAACTCTGTATTTATTACTTGTATGTCTGTCTTTGCTATTCAGATGTTTGTTAGTTCAACTTATGAAGCAAGATTTTCTTAAACTGTCGTTTTAAGAACCCAGATGAGTTTAGAAGCGATCTGAGCTCAGGGTTGCGGGTTTCTAGGCTTTCGGAGCATGTAAATATCCAGTTTTCCCCCCTCCTTGTTTCTGCCAAGGCTCTAGTGTAACGAGAGGAGAGGATCAGAGGCAGAAGGGGGGGTTTCTAGAACTCTCAGCACATGGGCATGAGGATTGTAGAACTGGAGAGGAGTGTAGCTTTATGGTGAAGCTGAGGAGAAGCCAGGTGAGGGGGGACTGTACATAGAGAACTGTGTATGATCATACACATTGTGCTGGATCTGCCTAAAGCAGAGCTGTAACTCTCAGTGGACATGTCTTTCTATTTCTATGTGTAAATAAATTACCGTGTTGCGAGCGAGCCTAGTAGAGATGCAGCAGGGGGCACAGACATGGGTATGACTGTTTCAGGATCGATGTGTTGGGTCTTTTTTTTGTTTGGTTTTGTTTTGTTTTTCTGTAATTGATATTCTGATGGAGTGCACTTTAAATCAACCCCCACAAACCCTTCACCCTCTTTACTAGTCGGCTGTTTTTCATAAGAGGGGATGTTTTCTCTTTTATTCTAATCCCAGCCACTTCCCTTCATGTGCACACAATTATGAGAATACACACACACACACACACACACACACACACACACACACACACTGCATTGCCCTCCTCACTTTTTTTGTGTCACGCCGCTGCTTTCATTTCCTTTTCCTTCATACTGGCTTGTCCACCTGGCTTTCAGTTTCACACAGTATCTGCAGGACTGTCCCAACTGGTCTACATAAAGACAATTCCTTAAACATACACACTTCATCCCTCCTCGCAGAAATAGCATGTGCCGTTCAGGGAAGAAGAGCTCATGTTTGTTGCCCCACATGTCATGCCTCGTTTTTTGACGGTGAACAATTATTAAAGACAACCATCACTTTTTGTAAAAAGACGTTGTACTTATAAACATAATAGATTAGACTGATCTCGACATGTGTTGCAAATGTGCAATTCTCAAAATGCAAAAAAAAAAAAGAGATGTCTATTATTGAAACAATAATGTACACAAATTGTTTTATGGTCATTAGTGTAGTGAATAATAGAGTGAATAGAATGAAGGATGTTTCATTATTGATCATGAAGAATAGGACGAGCAGCAATCTCTGTTCAGAGTCTGTGAACAGAATGGTTTTTTAATGATTTTAAACAGTGCTGTACGTGTATTGGTATCCCAAATATGTAGTCACTATCTGTAATTTCCCTCAAATGCTTAAAAAAAAGCGATTTGTTGTGGCATATCTAATGAGATGAAGTATTGATGATAAGAGTACAGTCTTGTTCCATAAAACAGGAGTCACCCTGAAGTATATCAGAGGTTGGTTAATATTGCCTAGACATTGTGGAGTAGCTCCATTGTGTGTGTATGTGTATGTGTGTGCATGTGCTCAGGTGAGATCTGCCTTGCATCAGTCCCTCTGTCTTGGCAGCTGATTTCTTTCTTTCTTTTTTTTATTTATTATTATTATTATTATTTTTTACCTCACCCCTCCCTCCTTCCATTTCCCTTCCCCAACGTCTCTCGCTCCCTTTCTCTTACTGTCCTTCTCTCTTTTGTTTGGCAAGCAGCCATCTCACCTAAACCATCACAACCATTAACCCATAACTCCTAGCCAAGAAAACACACACACACACACACACACACACACACACACGCGCCTAGTACCACATCGGGTCTGCACATTGGAACACCTGTAGAATTTAAGCCTTAGCTTTGAACAAATTCACAGATTTCTGAACATTTTCTTGAGGTATGAGAAGTTCGCAAGCTCTGATAAGGATCTTTTGGTAACGGTAAGAGTCATTGTATTCAAAAGGAAAGACAATCGTCACGTGAATAGTTAACTTTTGCCCCCATATCCCCTTGTATGATGTTTAGAGAAGCTCAATTTTTCTAGTGTTAATTTGTGCTGGTGACAGTTCTATTGTCTGTTTTTTATTATAATTGTTATAATGGTTATCAATACCATTATTGTTATCATCTTCGATGGTAATAATAATGATAATTGAAAGATTTTTATGTTCTGCATTTTTTTTGTGTAGGGTAGGTACTTATTTTATTTGAATTTGACTTTATTTTATTATATATGAAATACTATATAAATATCTTTGTTTTCAGGTTTTTTGATTTTTGTTTTTATTTTTATTTTTCTTCAAAGGGGTGTTGCACGATTTATTAAGACAAAACCGTCAGTAGTGATATTAATACTTATTGGTAACTGAGGGAAGTGATAAACAAGCTGATAGAGTGACCAGTCAAATGCTGCAATTTTTAGTCAATTGTACAAATCTGTCTCTACACATAGAAGAGTAGGGATAGCCACTCATTTAATTTATTCAGATCAGACACCGATGTCAATGCATGGGCGTAAAAACAAGCAAAGAATGAGTCATATAATAATAACTGAACTGTAATTTCATTAAGAATATACACCACACACAACTAGAATAGAAATTGAAGAAAAAAGTTTAAGAAAAATAGCTAATATATTGTGTTCTGCTAGTATGCTTTGAGTTTTGTTGTAAACAAAAGATATTTTCTGTTGTTTTCGGAGAATGATATACAATTTGTGTATATTTTCATAAACAAGGTATGCACTGATATGTTATTACAAATTATATACTGCTTTTACAAAAAAGTGTTTGTTATTGTACCAAAGTATCCATTTGTCCAATATGACCTTCCTCCTCCCCCCTTTTGCGTATGTTTTACTGTATTTTATATATTAAATAGACAAGTTGACCTACAAAGAAGTTCAGGTCTGATTTTCAGTTCTTTCTTTGTCAGCGTGTCTTATTGAGTTTGTCCTGATCAAGCATTCAATGCTAAATCTTTACAGGAAAGTTTTAACTTATTTGTTAACGTTGAATGAGCTCTCAGTCCCTGATTTAATCCTGTGCTCAGGTTACTGACTGAAAGGAGTTTCGTATGTTCTCCCTGTGTCCACTTGGGTTTCCTCTGGGTTTGTCCAGTTTCCTCCCAACTCCCAAACACATTCGTACTCTAAATTGCTCATAATGTGAATGAGTGTGTGAATGTGTGTGTGCATGGTGCTCCAGGGTGTATTCCCACCTTGATCCGAGTGTTCCTCAGATAGTCTCCGGACCCACTGCAACCCTGACAAGGATAAACTGGATATTGAAGCTGAAATAATTGTTTAATTTAATTTCAGTTGGTTTCCTCAAAGTAAACATTTTTTAAAAGTCTTTCAACATTTCAATATACACTAACAGTAACAGAGCACTTTATTAGGAACACTATACTAACACTGGGTTGGGCCTCCCTCCGTTTGCTCTCAAAACAGCTTCAGTCAATCATGGCATGGATTCCACAAGATGTTGGAAACATTCCTTTGAGATTCTGGTACATGTTGACATGATTGTATCACACAATTACTGCAGATAGATTTGTCAGGAGCATTTTCATGCTGCGAATCTTCTGTTCTACCACATCCCAAAGGAGTTTTATTGGATTCAGATCTGGTAACTGGAGAGGCCACTGAAGAACAAGGAACTCATTGTCAGGTTCATGAAACCAGTTTGAGACGACTTTTGCTTTGTGACAGGGTGCATTATCATGCTGGAAGTAGCCATTAGAAGATGGTAAATTGTGGCCATGAAGGGATGCACATGGTCAGCAACAATACTCAAAGTGTACCAAGAAAACATTCCCCACAACATTACACAATCTCCACCAGCCTGGACTGTTGCAACAAGGCAGGTTTGGATCATGGATTAATACTGTTGGCCCCAAATTCTGACCCTACCATCTGTGTACCTCAGCAGAAATCCAAATAGACCAGGCTACATTGTCCAGTTTTGGTGAGTCTGTGCCCTGTGCAGACTCAGCTTTCTGTTCTTGGCTGAGAGACGTTTGGCTGTTCTACACTTTTCTGCTTACCACAATTGTACAGAGTGTTTATCTGAGTTACTATAGCCTTTCTGTCAGTTCAAACCAGTCTAGCCAATCTTCATTGATCTCTCTCATCAACAAGGCATTTTTGTCTGCATCTGCTCTCTCGTTTTTTCTTTATTGCACCATTCTGAGTAAACTCTAGAGACTGTTGTGTGTGAACATCCCAGGAGATCAGCAGTTAGCAGAAATCAGCAGAAATATTCAGACCAGGCCATCTTACACCAACATTTGTGCCACAGTCAAAATCACTGAGATCACATTTTTCCCCATTCTGATGGTTAATAATGGTGAACATTACCTGAAGGTGCTGCATTGCACTGCGGCCACATTGGGGGATTTAGAGAATTGGCTCACTCATGATTAGAGTAGATTTACAGGTAATGAAGTGCTCGGTGTCTGTATTTTGTACACTGTTTACTTATATATTTAGGAACAATCTATATATGTAAGTTCTGTTGCTTGCAACCACAGAAACCAAGACTAGTGAAGTCAACATGTAATCTTAAACTGATTCCACATCTTTTTAAAGGCTTAAATATAAAAGGTTTTTATCTTTAATCTTAAATGTGTTTCGCAGTTTGTCCACTAGATGGAAGTATAAGCCATTTTAACCATATTTGGTCAAACCCAGAATTCAGTCTTGTTTTCGTCCTATGCCTAAGCAAGCCTTATGTTTGCTGTTTTAGATGTTAAAGATGAGTGTTTCTGTGCACAGAGTTAGGATTGTTGGCTTGATTTTTGTTTTTGTTTTTTGTTTTTTACTTTGCATAGTTGAGCAGATTGTAGTTATTCCAGGCAGGCATGAGTGTTAGTGATAATTCTGCACTGTTCTCAGCAGACGTGATTACCACAGTGTCAGCTGAACTGGTCAGTTGCAATGTCAAGCGCAACTGTTGAGGGCATGTCGGTTACAGATGCCCAGTCACCACTCATCTGATGTCCCAATAATAACAGCTCTCCAACATTCTACATGGATGGATCATTCAGGCTCCCTAGTAACTCATGTTTAGTGGAATTTTAATCTTAGTCTTACACCACTGCCAGCTGTTTGCATGGATTAAATTGTGCCTCACTTCACTAAATTTACTGAAATGTCTGTCAAATGGATAAAATGAAACTGGTAAAAATTATTAATCAATGTGTGTTCAATTAATACTATATTTAGAGCAGTTGTTAACATTAACAAAGCATGTACACTCCGTACTGACAACAAAGTAACATATCATTCATATTACATGCATATATGCACAACTTATATATATATGTGTGTGTGTGTGTGTGTGTGTGTGTGTGTGTGTGTGTGTGTGTGTGTGTGTGTATGACCCAAAGAAGCAAAGTAATCCTTGCCTTAGATGTTATTTATTTTACTCATTTATTTTAAGTAGTTACAATATGAATCACAATATGTTTGGAATGGTTAATTGGCAGAATTTTGCCTTTGAATTTAATTTTATTCATTATCACCATTTAGTCACATGCTTTTGATACATGTATTAACTTACTGTTTCTTTGTTAACATACCTTAATGCTTTAGTTTTTTTGTAATGGAGATAACAGTTTCATAATGTTAACTAATGCATTAAATATGGTTAGAATCACAATTCAGTGTGTGACGTTTCTGTTTACATAAGTATATATTTTGAGTCAAATGCTATGAAATCTATTTTTATATAGTTAAGGTAAGAGTAAACCAGTGTGCATTAAAGGTTGATTAGTTGCATATGATGGTTGCTATAAACACTGTTTAACTTCACTGCCATTTTCCATTTGTCATATCAGCTGATAAATATTATTTTCCTCTATGAGAGCTCCAGATTTGCAGTCTGATCTCCATGAGCTGGCATAGTGCTCCTTCAGCTGCTGCATGTCTGTAAAGTGGGTGGGGTAAAGGGATGGAGATTCTCATTTTTTATTTTTTTATTTAAGAACATTGATGAATACAATAAGTAGTAAATAAAACAAGTGACGTGCCACTACTTAAATAAATTCACTTTGCATCTGAATGTAATGTCCTGCCTTTTTCTATTTTCATTTTACAGATTCCTAATTACTCATCAGCTTCCAGAAAATCAATGGAAGCTCGGTAATGGAGACAGATGGCACATGGTACTTAGCACACTCATCTCAATTCAAGCTGTTAGGATTTTCGCTGGGTTGGTGGCTTTTAATAAGAATTAAAGGGCAATGTTTAAATCCATGGTCTCTGTGTTTCATGGTCTTTAAAATGTAGTATATGTTTTTAATTTCAGATATTGAGTGATCATGTGGCTTTGTTTTATTTTAGAACTTGCTTATCTTTATGACCTACTATATTCCAAACTACACCCCTGCAGTTTCTTTTAGAATCCAGTTGCAATCTCTTGCATCAAGGGTGTTGTGCTGTGTCATGTGCTATAGGAGCCTGTGGAAGTGACTGAGGTCATCACAGAGAGCAGGTGCTGGGGGGGGGGACTGGACCAGCGACAGGATTCTTCCCCCTGCTCGCTTTTGTTTTAGCTCCCAGAGGACTTTCTAAATGCTGATCCGTGTGTGTGCAACAACTGCCCATTTCTGGTTGCCCAAGTAATAGAGGCACAGCAGCAGGCTGGAAATCTATTTAGAGATGAAAAAAGAGCATGGCAGACTGCTGAGGTAATGCAATTACTATCTCCTGCACCGTCTCCCTCCCTCACTCATTCTCTCTCCCTGTCTATCTGTCTGGTCCTCAGTGAGCCTCATACTGAGCACAGGACAAAGCTAAAGAGCTGCCAGTATCGTGATTAATGAAGGAAAGAAAAAAATTACCCAGCAAGGGAGATGATGTCATCTTTTACTTGTGAGTTTTCTCTCTGTCTCTCTTGCAATCTCTTTCCTGTCATCAGAGCTGTGGTGTGTGGTAGCAAAGGAGAAGTCAGTGATGATAAATCTAAAACGCTTGGCCTTCCCCACAATCTGACATTTTTTATGATTCATTAAGCAGAAGCTTAATAAATTATTTCATTCACTCAATCTCTGTGCAGAAATATTTATAAATTTTTTTATACCTCTACACTAAAGTGTACCTGTTATATCAATACTCCTTAAATCAGTGAAATATCTTAGAGGTGGGGTGTTTTCTTGATGTTTCCAGGGTATGTTTTCATTTCATACATGTAAGTAATTTGATTAAGCAATCAGAAACACAGAGTCAACTCAAATATTGTTTATTATGATATATTGTTAAAAAATCCCATCTGTATTTGTTTCACCTAAAAACAATAATAAAAATAAAGGTAGATATATCAATGCCAAAGTCAATGAGAACAGCATCATTACATGGATCAATTAGGTATGAGATGCACTAATATTTATCAATCAAGACAAGACTTAAGCAATAGTTATACTTCTCACTGTTTTACCCTACTTTTCCCCTTTCCATTTTGTGCTACTGCAGTACATTAATAAATGTAATGTTGAACATTTGTGAGGTGAATAATGCTGGTAGAATGGATTTACTCTTCACCAGAAGACCAGGAGTCACCTTCATCAGTGGAATCCTCTGCATGGACAGTCTCATCTCCATCTTTCACATCTTTACATTGTAACTGTTTGGCCTGTGACATCTTCTGCTCTTCCCCTTCCTCCTCCACTGATTGAGGTATAAAGGTGCCCATGTCTTTCTCAGGTTTGCTGTTGGTTGGTGGTTGGTGGTTGGTGGTTTGCTGTTGGTTGATGGTAAGATTTCCCAAGTCCTCCCCAAAGGCCATGGTCTGGATTGGATTAATTCTGTCATATGAGTACCTCTCAGTCTCCGTTTGCTCATCTGGGTCATATGTAGCAGCCATCTCAAATTTTGATGTACTCCAAATGTCCTCCTTTAAGTTTGATCTAAAGAAGCTGTGAAGGTCATTTTCTTTTTCATTAGTCTGACATTCTTCTTTTAGAGCCTCTCCTTCAACAATATCCATGTTGTCTTTTTTGTTCTCCATTTCTACATCACCAAATTTGTCAGTAGTGCTAAGGATGCCATGGGATGCACTTGTAATTTCCTGTCCCAAATTGTCCCATTCTTGTGGAAGGCTGTCAGCATTTTCGCCCATTCCACCACTATTACTGTCCACTGCATATTGCTGTTCCACTTTGTTGTCCAATTCCTCTGCTTGAGGAACTTCATAAGTTTCAGACAAACATGAGAGAAGGCCTGTGAATAATGGATCAGTGTTTGAGACTTCATCCATAGTAGTCGCACTTTCCCAGTCTAGCCGCTGGGTCAACATCTCAGTCTGGGTAAGCAGCTGAGAACACTGGCTCACATTTGGAGATTCATCCTCAGAATTATTGGGCTCCTCCAGATCTGAGTCGTTAGTGTTGGTCTGGCTTTCTGGATGACTGTGTAGAGAAAATTCATCTGTGAAATCTGCATGAGTGAGCACTGACAGGTTCGACTGAACATCTTCCTCATCTTTTGGACACTCTTGTTCTTTGGTAATAGCAGTTTTGAATAGAAGCACGTCAGAATGTGTGATCTCTGTTGACGCCTCTTCACAAGGTTCTTCTGCAAGGGCTTGTTCTTGGGAAGGTTCAGGCAATGGGGTGTCAAAATACTTCTTGTCTCCACTTTCACCCTCTGAATTGATTTCTAAAGATTCTATATTCCCATTTCCTGTATTTTCCCTGCATTCTGTTACGGCATCTTTACTGATATTGGCCTGCGTGGTCAGAAGAATCTGCTTCTCATTTATCTTCCTGGTTTCATTGTGCAAACTTGCACTCCAGTCATGTAACTGTGAGCTCTCTTCCTGTTTCTCAACCAAGAATGTTGGCAAATGGTAGTTCTCAATCTTTGTCTCCTCCTCACCTTGACTGTTCTCATTACTATTGTTCCTAAAGTCACTTTCTGATTGATCTACCAAAGTATCTTGCATTAGTGCTTTGACATGGCAGTCCAGGTCACCACTTTCATATTCAACAGTGGACTCCACATCCATACTCTCTCTTAACACAGTTTGAACTGATCCATCTGTGACTATGTCATCTATGCTGCCTAGCTCTGGCTCCTCAGATAGATCCTCCATGGTGTCAAAGCGTTTGGCGATTATCTGGTTCCAGAGGCTGGCCCCCTCATGTTTCTCCCTCTCTTCCTCACTGTCAGTAGGTTCACTCACACCCAGATGAGAGATTGGGATCTTGGCATCCGCCTCTTCATCACTCTTGTAGTGTATGAGGGGACGAGTGTCTGCTAGTGTGTTCTCCTGAGCATAGCTGTCTGCATCACCAGGGTCAGTTCTCCATGATGCAGAGATGTTTAATGACTCATCTTCATCACTCTGTCCCTGCTCCTCTTCTGCATTATGTTCAACTAACTGATCGTTGTCAAATGCATCCATCATTGACTTATCTTTTTCACCTACCAGATTATCTTTTTCATATGTATTCATCACTAACTCAGCTTTTTCACCTTTTAAATGACCTTTTTCACATGTATTTATCATTAACTCTGCTTTTTGTTCCCCAAAGTTTTCTCCAATCTCTTCCTCTATTATCCTTTCCTCCTCACCATTAGTCAATTCCTCTTCCTTGCTCTGCTCTACTTTTTTCGCTTGTTCCATTTCATTCTCCACTTCTTGCACTTTAATATCAAGCTCATGACCTTCCAGTGCTTCAATGCCAGGCCATTCAGTTTGTTCTACTTCCATTTTTTCTTCCACTTCTTCAGTTCTTTTCACAGATGCTCTCTCTACTTCTGGTACACTCTTCAGTGATTCTTCTTCAACAAAATGTATAACATCTTCCTTTACATCTGCCCATGTTAAAATTTCACTGTCATCTTCAGCTGGACTAATTGAATCTGCAGACAAATGTGGTATTTCTTGGAGTAATAGTGAGACAGGTTTGTTAGTGTTTTCCCCATGCAGCTGTAATTCTGCATGATCAACATTTATCCTAAATTCTTGTGTGCTGTTTTCAGCAATGTCCTCAGACTCAAATTCTAGCTCAGAGACTATGGCTCTCTCTTCTGTTATCACTGTTTCATTTTCTTCCCAGGCAGAAACAGGTGCATGTGATATTTGAGCCATTTCATTAGACACCTCAGTCTCCTCTTTATCTCCATCCTCTGAACTATTTGCTTCCTCAGTATTCTGACTAGAGGAAACACTCTCTGGAGTTTGGGGATGTCCAGCTGGCGAGGTAATCATTGCTGTTTCATTGGTGCTAAATAAAACCGGTCCAATTTGTGCCTTAAGGACTTCCTGCAAACCTTCATTTCTTGTGAGTATGGACTCAGGTTCATCTACAACTTTAGAGACTTCAGAGGAAGAGACAGAAGCAATAGAGCTTGCTTCCTCCTCAGCACTATAATGATTATGAGAGCCTGCTCCAGTTAGACTCTTTTTTGATATAGTTGTAGATGTTTCTAGTTTTTGCTTCTCTACTGTTATGATGTCTTCCACTTCCTTAGAGGTTTGAGGTCTCTTGAGTGTCTCCTGTGGGGTTCTTAGTGTCAGGTTCCATGTAGGAGTTGGAGTCATAAGGTTAGCTTTATGGGTGATTGATCTGGAGGTTGTATTCAATGGAGTGCTGAACAGACAGGAGGAGATGGCCTGAGTGCCTGGAGGAAACACAGGGGACTTGGTGATTCCTTCTGTGAATGAAATTGGAGAACAATAAGAATTGGTTTGCATTATTGATATGTCTAATACTTCATGTAAAATAAAAACCTAGTCATATCACAGTACTGTACTTAAATCCCCATACATTGTAATATGAAGATTCTGCTGTATGGCTTCTTCTTAATAATGCTAACAATGCCTATATATTAATCTTGGTCATAGAGCCCTAATCATTCTCCCAGAGGCATTATCAGGATACACAGAAGTAATGGAGTAATGTGGATATTGATCCCTCAACCTACATTACTGGAAATAGAGCCATCTGGTCTGGTGACCTATGGAGACTCGGGATGCTATTATCAAGACAGGCTCCATTTAGTAAAATGGCAGATCCTCTACAAACAAATAAAAAATTGTGTACAATTGTATCCTGAAGTTACATGAAAATCTAAAAATGTACCTAAAAATGAGATCGTCCTGTTCCTCTTACTTGCTGATTGGTCGTTAACTCTCGGGCTTTCCCTGTCCAGCAAAGTTCTAAAAACACACAGAAAGAAATTATTAGCAATTTATGTTATAAACATACATTACTTTCCAAACCAACCTGTATACTGAGTAAACATATGAAGATGCATCATGATCTGAAAATAAAACTTTATACTTTGAAATAAAATACTTTCTGCCAATTATTATGGTTCACAACCAAGTTGCAGTAAACTAGAAGGTAGAATTCTGTAGTTTTCAACAAATGCATTGTTGTTCTACATCTTATAATTTGATTGATTAGATTGCTGTAATGGAAATGTTTATGGAGGTGTCAATGAAAAGATAAACCATAAAAGCTTTACTTATTGGTCCACCAACTCTGACCTCAAAGAGAAAGGTAGCTCTATAATCTACAGTGATTATGCTGGAAAAGCATAAGATGTATTGTACCATACATTCAGACCACTGAGACTATCCATAGAGATAGAGGGCTACATATCATAGCTAAAAGCAATGACAGAGCACAAATTTTCTGTTTCTTCTTCGTAGTCCTTTGTTAAATTTTGGTATAAATTGCCTGCGTACCTACTATGATTACAGAGCAAATTTTGACTGAAGATTGTAGTCGTTAGCTTTCAGTAGTAAAGGAGGAAGGGGTGAATGTGTGTAGAAATGGAGTCTCTAAAACATTGAGCATAAAGAAAAGAAGAGGTATAAAAGCTTGTTTTGCTCCCAAGCACCATGTTTGAGCCCGGGGTTGTTGTTATGGAAATGAAGTGTCAGATTTGTCATTGTTAGGCCATCTGCAGTGCACATGCCACCATCACTCACTTTATTTGTCGCAGACTATTGAGTAGTAATGGATCTCACACACCATCGCATGCGCAAGTTTGAGTGCAACAGGATGGTGAAAAAAAAACATACAGAGCAGTAATAAATTGGATGTAGTAAATGGATGGACAAGGTACATTATACTACATTCTTTATTCAAGATTTGCTGCAGTCATGATTTTAGTGAAGATTTTTAAGAACATATTTAATACCTAAATTTGACAAAGGTTCAAGAAGATGAAATGGAAGAAAATGCTTTGTCTTCTAAACCATTTTGAAAATATATGAATCATTTCATGGGTCTGACTGCATGGAGAAATTAGACTTATGTCTTTCAAGCAGTATTAAATACACTCTGAGCTCCCTTTCTCTTCAGACCATTTCCTAAGATGGGTGAGGGGCAGTGTTGGAGGTCCAATAAGGCAAAACCTATTTAAAGATTTTTCTGTCTCCATTAATATCAGTTATGCCAGTTACATGCTGTAGTTTATTGCAGTGCTGTCATGTCCAGATTAAAGAATGTAGAAAAAGTAAGAGGAAGAGGCATAGGATTTCCATCATAAGGCCCAAGATGTAAACGGATACCTGTAAGTGGCCACCTCAAGGCTCAGAGACATCTTCATCTGCAGTAGATTTCGACTCTCTGCCAACAGCTCACCTATCTGGTCTCCGAGATCCAGCTTCTCTGCCTCCAGGGCCTCCACATGAGCCTGTAAAGACAAGGGGATAAGAAGAACATTCAAATCCTTCCTTTTTACCTACTGGGTTTTATAATATTTACTTAGTTATGCATGCTATAATTCCAATAAATATGTCTGTGCCAAGTAATTTTAGCTCAATGATCAAAAACTTTATGGCACTGGATACCATTATCAGAGACTCATAACCTCATATTCAGCATATTGTCATACAATGAAGGTCATCAGTGTATTGTAATGAATAAAATCATTATAGCTAGAACTGGACAATTGAGTGTTTCACTCTTACTAACCCTTTTAGGAAGCCTATCACTATCCCAAGAACTCAGGAAGAGCACATGAAGGTTTTTTACTTGTGCTATTTGCTCCCTTTCTGATGAAATGTAAAGAAAAACAATGGCAAGAAATCCAGTTATTGTTTTGCATCAAATAATAATATAAGTATGAGTAATAATCCCATAATTATTATAAAGCTAATTCTAATTTCCTAATAACATTTTATAGACTCTGTGTCTAAACAGATATTTGGAAAATAATAAGTTAATTTAACACTGTACATATTCCCACATGTGAAAGTAAAACATTTTATTTTTACCTGAAGATGGTGAAGGTCTTGATTCTGCCTCTGTCTCTGCTGTACCATGTTCTTCTCCAGAAGTTCTCTCTTGGCTTTTGCACTTTCCAGCTTTTTGGCCAAATCTTGTATCTGTAGCTGACTCTCCTTCTTTTCTTGTTTGATCAGTGTCATGCGAGCCCTTGTTTTGTCCAGGCTCTCTTCTAGCTTCTTCATCTGTGTCTGGTACATGCCTGCTGCTTCATGCCAGGCCTGGGTTGCTCTCTGCGAGTACTCTTCTCCCAAGCCCTGGAGGTTGAGAGTCTGGCTGTGCTGAGGAGCCATTAGCATGGGTTTTGAGAAGGCACTTGAGGACTTCAGGGCTGCCAGGTCTTCTTGATGAACCTGCACCTGTAGAAAGACTTCTTTTTCAAGATGAGTTGCTTGCTCTCTCAGCCAGATCTGCATCCTCCTCTCATCCTCCAGTGCTTTCTTGCTTTCTTCAAGTTTTCTCTTAGCCTCAGCCTGTGCAGTCTTCTCTTTTTGTCTCAGTATGTTCAGCTCCTCAATCTCCTCCAGCAGGATGCTGACCTCTAGCTCCATATGATCCTTCTCTCTCCAGGCATTCTGCAGCTCTTTTCTGGTCAGACTGAGTGCCTCCTCATGAGCTTTCCTTAGGCCTGCAGTGTGTTGGTTTCTTCGCATGACCTGGATTTCCCCCCAAAGAAGCTGATTCTCCTCTTCCAGTAACTTCACATGGTTTAGGTATGACTCCAGTCTCCTGTTCAGCTCCAGCATCTCATACTTCTCTTCTCCAGTGTGGGAGTTAGGATGCTGAAAACTTGAGATCTCCATTTCAGTTGGATGCAGCTTTTTTACGTCCACAAGAACTACAATGTTTGTCTGTCTTTGTGTATGTGTGGCTCAGGGGTCTGGCCCTGCAGAATGGCCAGCACAGAGGGACACTCCTTTCATAGTGAGTGAGGAAAGGGGGAGGGCACAGGGGGCAAAGGATGGTGGGCTGCAGAGGGGGAGGCAGTGATGTCATTTGTGGAATTAACTCTAGCACTGCTGCATCTCACAGAAGCAGTAATTTCTAGATTTTATAGAATAGGTCGAATAAGAATATACATATTTAACATAAGCTTGAAAGTTTGTTTTTTAGTTAACAGTAATTGTTTTGTTAAGGAGGAAAGATTTTACTTAAAAATCAATTATAATACCTCACATAGCATAGTATATTACAACAACATTCAGTGTAGAGTATATTATTAAAATAAACCATTGGGATAAAAGTAATGAATAAAATGTTCAGTGCACATTTCTAGACCACTGCATTCTTCACTGCGCCACCCTGTGGCATAATACAGTGTGAAGCACATATTCATTCTTTCATCTTTATTAAATGCTTTATCCTGGTCAGGGTTGCGGTGGATCTCGGGAACACTGGGCACAATTCACCCTTAATGTTATGCCATAAATTGCAGCCCACCGTGTTTGTGCGTGCGTGTGTGTGTGTGTGTGTGTGTGTGTGTGTGTGTGTGTGTGTGTACAGTATATTGAATATTGTCAAATGTATCTAGCATTTCCAGAAGTAAGATTACATTCAATTAAATATTAGATTATTAAAACTATTTCTAGACATTTGTACTAATTTCAAACTTAAAATTTTCCTTTTTTTTCACTAAAATTATGTACAAATATTAAACAATAAGTATGCTAAATTAGTATGCATTAAAAGGAAAAAAAGTTGTACACTAAATACATATGTGTACTTAAAAACTAGTGTACATGGTACATTTTTTTTAAAATATGCATACTAAATACGTGTGAATACTAGAATTTTAGTATGTTTTTCAAGTATGCCTACTAAAATTTAAAGAATGTATGCCAAAAATTTAAGTATGCATTCTTAAACTTAAGCTTGTATGAAGGTATGCAAAATAAATCTACTCATAAAAACCAGTATGTTTTTATTTCAAAAGATTTGATAAACATCTGTAAGTCTCTGTAAGGAACACAGGGAAGTTCTACTTATTTCATTACTGCCAACAATGTGTGGAAAAGTACTGTTCACTGCATAATGAATTACCAAGTTAAACCAAAATGTGACCCAATGGTGGTGCTAGAGCATTGGCAGCTTTAGGGGAGGGGGGAGGAGGGG
>JAOUWY010000071.1:27266732-27280814 GCA_025728095.1 Prietella phreatophila
CAGTCTAGAGCAAGACAGTGTGATTAGTAAAGGATTACCTGACCCACCACATTGTAAAAGCTGAGCTGAAAGACATGGACATGAGCATGTCCAACACATCAATCATTTATTACTTACCTCTCCTCTTCTCCTTCCAGCATTTTCCGGTAAGCACTGATCTCCATGTCCAGGGCCAGCTTGATGTCCAGCAGCCCCTGGTATTCGTCCAGCTGCTGCTGCATGCGCTGGTGCAAGTCCGCCATTTCCTTCTCCTTCTCCTCCAACCGTCGGCGCATGAGATCTCTCTCGCGGGACAGAGCCTCCTCCAGCTCACGCACTTTAGCCTCCCTCGCAATCAGCTAAAATATACAACAAATACATGTAGGAATAAATCATATACAATTAACAATATATGTATCATATAGCATTATATCATATTTTAAGGTATGCCATTTTTTATTTGTTAAAACTAGCAGATGTGTCAGAGGAACGGCATTTAGTAAAAGCTGTAACTTCTGCATTCACTGTGTCACAGCTATGGCTGCACAGTGACAGGGTGAGATCTCAGTGCTCTGTCCCCTAAACATGTTGGTTTAAAAAATGCTGAATGACTGGTTGTGTGCGAGTTTTTACCCTCCAGTTGGTGGTGCTATTGAGCTACAGAGAGTGTTCAAGTACTCTAGACTGACTTAATAAGAAGAAACCTTAATAAAACTTACTCACATTGCCAAAAAAAACAAACAAACAAGAAAAACTATTCTACTGACCACTTGGAAAAACACTGCCAACACAGGTTGAATAGCAGTGAATCAAACATACACACACATCTCCTCTTTCAGTACTATAGAAAGTACAGAATATGCAAATAAATAAATATACACACAGTTAAATATACATATGTGAATCAAGGGGGACATTCTGGGCAAGTTGTAACAAGTACAAAGAGCTTACACAAACAGATAAGACAACTCTATAGAAAAATAAATCAAGAATGTGAAAGTCAATACAGTCAGATAGTATATAACAGGGCATTATGGATTGAATGATTCATTTCATTTGGGCTGTTTTTGATTAATGCATCAGCACAGTCATACTGTACTATAAGCACATCTCATTGAGTATGGTATGGATTGCAGTACCATATTGTTGGTTAACTGGACTAATTGTGTCCTGTTGAATTTCATCAATCATGCTAAAGAGTCAGATGATGATGCATTTGGACTTATTATGGTTTGTGGGATCCACCCCAATACACTGAGGATGGTTCAATCAACCAAAAACATTTTGTATACTATTATGTTTTTGTATTTTGTAAATATATATTCTGTTAAATTCAGATGTTTGCAATGCTTGGCCAATTTGGATTTTATTCTATTTTGAAGTGTGAATTTTTCATAAACCTGAAGGCCCAATAAATAGCATTTGGATGAACGAACAGAGATGTGAAATAATTATGCTCATATAATGTACTTCACTGGAACAGTTATATACTCAGTCAACTCTATAGTGCTTTACCTTGTACTTTTTATTGCTAAACTGTAGTTCTTGCTCACCTGTTTCTGGAGCTGGGACAGCTGAGAAGACATGCTCTCCAGCCTCACACGTGTCTGCTGCAGCTCCTCCTGACTTGCTCCAACCAGGTGACTGTTTCTATCAGCAGACTGGCGCGCGTTCTCCAGCTAGAGGAAGAATCAAGCTTAATCAAATTCATGGGACAGACTTCAGGCTGGCTGCATTTAACACAACTGAAGAACACCACAGTGAATAAGTGTAGCATGGCTTATAATGTAATGATAACCACAGCCAGGTTATGCTACCCTGGTACTGTAGGTCTTCTCAATCTCCTCCTTGTAGATGCGGAGCTGCTCCTCATGCTGTCCACGGAGTTCAGCCAGAGCCTCAGCCAGCTTGCTCTCGAAATCCATTGGTCTACCGCCGTCAATCTCCACCACACGCGACTCATGCCTACGCTTCGACTCGCGCAGCTCCTGCAAAGGCCTCATATTAGGAATCATAATAGTGCACAACCCTCTAGGGTATTATTATTATTCTGTACATGAATCATGATTGGGTGCTCTCTTCAGTACAATACAACATGTAGAAAAGCATTTTCTCACACTTGGTAAAGCCCAGCAGAGCAGTTATTTAGTAGTATTAATGATTATACAGCACTGACCTCAGCATAGATGTTCTTCTGGAACTCCAGCTCCTCTTTCAGAGTTTGGATGCGGTTCTCTGCATCCACCCTTCTCAGCATCTCATCCTGCAGCTGCTTCTTAGCATCATTCAGACTACCTTCCAACTACAAATACACACAAACTATGTTTTCAATCCTTGATGGTCTTAAGGAGAGGGGGAATAGCATCATTAGGAACCATGAGGAAAAAAATATCATACAAGACATCAATGTGATGCATTCTATTAGTCCTGTGTGATTGTGTAATTTAGTAAAATACATGTTTTACATGCATTCTTAAGTTAAGAAGAATGACATTTACTCAACCACATATCTCACATTTTGAACTGATGCATTTTTGAACATTTTTGATCTGGACTAACCCAAAATGAGCCTCAGAAATAGAAACATGGTATTTTAAAAGTAAAATAGCATGCAGTATTTCTACCTTAGCCAACTGAGCCTTCAAATCCCTGACTTCACTATCCAGAGACCTCTTTTCTCCCAGGGCTGTGGTAAGAGAAGCATCCTTGGAGTTCAAGAGAGCTTCCAGATCCTTTAGCCTGGCTAGAGCTGACTCCAGATCAGCCTCTTTCTTACTGTTCCTACAGACACACATGAGCAAGACAAGACAAAGGGTTATGATATTAGCACTAGATCAAAACAATGCCTTAAGTAATGCAAATATTGTATTGCGGTAGCACTTGGATTTTTCAACTGTGTAAAATATGGTCAAATGTAAACTATTCTATGTTAGTGTCATTTCCATTGAGCATTGTTATATTTATATATTATGATAAGTCATATTTTATTCCAAAGTTAATTGTAGTATTTTATTTCCTTTGTTCATATACTTTTTTGTCTGTTTTATTCTGCTTCGGTTACACTTTGAGTTTTTTTATATGGCTCTACTTATAAATGAACCCTCAGTGGATCTCAGTGGGCTTATTACATGTATAAAAATATCACAAATGACAGTGGATAGCTGGCAACTGCTCTAGAAACCTGGCATTTCAACGGACTCTTAAGGTATGAGCATTCAAATTTGTCATTCTGATAGATCCCCATAATTCAAGTGTGTCAAAGCACATATGTAACTGCTTATTTTTCTTTTAAAAAATAATTTGCAAACCTACCAGTTTTGGAGGTATTTCTGAAAGTTAACTTGGGCAATGAGTCTGAATCCTGTAAAACCTATAAAAGATGACCTTAACTGCCTTTGCCAGAATAATACAACTTCAACAGCCAACTCAAACTCTACAACATGTGGGCTTTACTGCACGGCTATTCATTTAACATTGGATAAACACCAACACAGCATAAATGCAAACCAGCCTAGTAAACAGATCAGTAAAAGAATGGCTGACTGGAGGAGGGCAGTTTAATTCCAGCATGGGATTGAATTAGGGAAAGAACCAGAGCCAGTGTGATGCTGGGATGAAACATTACAGCCCCCAAATGATTAGACCCCAGTGTCACTAATAATAACCAGCTGAACTGAAATGATTTCCAGAAATCCCTAATTTCGTTCCTTCATCTCCATGTCTTTGTAGCCTCTCTGTCCATTTACAAAGATACATAATGAAGGACACACTAATCATGTTAGCAACATACAAACATACTCCAATCAAGCCCTTAAAGTGCTTCATTTCATTGTGGCTAATCCATCATGTTCAATATTAGATTCCAAAAAGCAGCAAATTAGTTACACAAGTAAATAATTGCTTTTAACTTGTGCCATAACTTGTAAAACCCCATTCAGTCACACCCCTTCTTTCACATCACACCACCCAACTCTGTAAGTACTATACCCTCAGGACAACACACTTAACCAGCAGTGTTACACTAAAGAAGCCTTTAGAATCAACCCAATGAGCGGAATCTATAGTTCTCTTTGAATATTATACATTTCTACATGGGATAATTGGGAGGTGCTGGGTGATTTCCTAATGAAAAATAAAAGCCTCAGAGCTCTTCCATGTGTCATCAGAAAATCACCCGACACCTTCCTGTCCACCACTGACACAGCTAAACTGCATTCTCACAGGACAGCCATTCCACACCCATAGCTGCACAGATAGCTGCTCAGCGTAGGTGCCTGGTCCATGCGTGTGGATAGATTTTTTCCTTGCAATCTGAGCTAGATTTCATAAAAAATAAACCATGAGGTTATGGCTATGTGGAGTTGGTTGCCTACAGGATATTGCAGATATTTTGAACAAGCACTGTCAGGAAACTGGACTGCATTTGGAAGCATGCACTGCAGGCTGAAAGTTTCTTTTGGTGGTCTAAAAACAATTTAAAAAAAAAAAAAATATATTTTTTGTTTGTTTGTTTGTTTTTTGCATCCAGATACAGTAAGGAGAGTATGACTGATGACTGAGTCACCAGACCACCATGTTTTGTTCCCCTGCTGACAGATTTAAGTTTTGTTCTCATTAAACCAAGCTGTATGTTTGAAACAATGGCTATAATGAAAGATTTCACTAATGGCAACTTCTGTGATGATAATGAGAAGCTTTGTGAA
This sequence comes from Prietella phreatophila, assembly GCA_025728095.1. NCBI lineage: Eukaryota > Metazoa > Chordata > Actinopteri > Siluriformes > Ictaluridae > Prietella > Prietella phreatophila. Next base: position 27,271,415 of record JAOUWY010000071.1, read on the forward strand.
GCTAAGGAACTGCAGTTTTTGCTAAGGCCAGAGGCTTATGGAGGATATCTGCACTCTTTTTTTGTGTGTGACAATGTTACTCTGTCTTTTAGTAACTAACTTGCTGCATACAAGCTTCAGGTATAAGGTTTAGTTTATTAAAACTGAAATTCAACCACCAGGCTGTTTAAAATTTGCACAGAAAACCTCTTAATTACACGATGTCATTTCATCATTAGTTCTTGCATAAATGTTAATAAGTGTGAATAGAAGTTTAGCTGAATAATCTATATGAGATTCGAGCTTAAGTATTTCCTGTGTATCTTTAGTACAAATGCGGTAATTTGTAGAAACAAATTTTGTGAGACTCGGAGAGCTGAAAGAGTGCATGCAATAGATTAATCAAATGGTTTACTGGCTTATAGGTGGCTGATACATGATTGTAGCAATTATAAAATCATTATATAAAATCATTTGCTTGTGTTTAACACATTCCATTTTACCAAACTATAATTTCAGCTTTATTTTTAAACAATCAATAAATGTATCAATGTATTATTCTTCTGCCAACATATATCTGCCAAGTTCTCATACCACATAACAGACCAAAACAAGGATTACATTGTTGCAGTGTAGTTCTAAGCATCTCCAGGAACATGTCCACCTATTGTCTATAAAAACTTCTTGTAAAGCCATTTCCTAATTCCAGAGCAGAATACCAGTATATTAAAACGCCCTGTTGCTATGTAAATACCCCTCTCTACATCTCTGTGTTTTTGCTACTGTTAAATTAGGTCCCCAGCGGGACACACAAGGTCCAAGTTTGGCTTGGAAGTTTATTTTACACGCTATCACCAGCTCAGGATCATTCTTTCCTAAAAATATGTATACGAAATACTAAACAGAGGCTGTATATGGAAGGAGATAATACAGAAGTGGAGACAGAATGTGGAACAGCAAACAAATTTCACTTTTGAATTAAAAAAAAAAAAAAAAAAAAGCTTAATACGATTGGCCTGGGTGAAAAGCAGAAGTGAAAAAGCAGAAGGAAATCATCATACATTATTAAATGGGAATTTAATATCGGGCTTGGTATTACCAAGCCAATATGCACAGAAAGGTAATTATTAGCTTGTGTGTATATATATATATTTTTTTTAAATAAATAAATAAAAAACATGGCTGGAAGAACATGCTGTGTGCATTTACTATCCCAAAGGAAACATCACAGGGCATAATGGCAGCAAACAGAGAGACGCAAACAGCAATATTCTCTGAGAGAGAGAGAGAGAGAGAGAGAGAAAGAAAATGAGTGTGTGTGAGAAACAAAAATGTGACCCTGTGGCATTAATATCTTTATTCACTTCTGTGATTAAATGGCACTCACAATAAAAGCATTCCTGAAGCTTTCCTGTTGGGTGATCATGCCAGCAAGGACTAGGCTGACCACTGAAGGTGGAAATCCTGACTGTGGTGTCTTCAAAGACATTAGGAATAGGCTTTCACCAACCAGTACTGCTGCTATGGCCTAAAATAGTCTTTAACCAATTAGGTCCAAAGCACTGCAAGCACTTCCATAATTCCCACAATACCTCAAAACTGTAGAACCCCATTAGGAACCCAAGAACCTAAGTATCTTAAAATCCCCTGAGATGCTGTTGGTGAATTAGAATAATTCCAGCTAATCCAGAAAAAAAGTCAAGCAGTGGACTGGACAAGTCATGTTATGGCAAACACTAATCCTTTATGAAAACAGAATTCCCAGTTACGGTCCCACACACATGCACACACACGCCGTCACACAGTCAGACACATGCTACACAGACACACCACACACACACACACAGTTACAGGCCGCCAGACATGCAGAAACACAGACAGACCTGCACATACACACATCATCATGTTTATGTTCGAATTCTCTGCATTCTGGTCATGCATTCTTTCTCTGCATCATTTAATGCACACACTGCACTTCTGCTCTTGTCAAAGTTCTTACTAATTAACACACAAATATTTTCCACACATGGATCGCTTCTTCAGAACATGCAGGTAGCAGAAACAGCATGCTCAGGACTTTTGATTGTTAAACCTATCTTCCAGAGGTTCCTGGATATCTGGAGAGCAGCTTCGGTGTTTGATGACAGCACTTTTCATTGCTTCAATATTTTGCACATCTGTAGTAACACTATAATTAAACCAAACAGAAGTAAATGTACTGTAGTCCAGTTATCCTTTCTTGTGTTAGCCACTTCAGTGTTGGGTGGTGCCATGTGTGAGTCACTCCTTAAACAGCCAAGCCTCAATGAAGGGATCTGCTTGCTCCCAACGGATCTAAACACTTCCCTTCTCACCAAAGGACATCTCTGAGTCATACTTACCAAGAGAACTCTGTTCTTTGGCATATTGTTGAAAAAGTAAGAGCTATTCATATAAACAGTCTGGAAATAGCAGCTGCCCAAGCCAAAATCATGACCTTTATTATATACACAAGGAAGCAGGAATTGAGAAAAGTTTCCAGATTTTGGATAAGGCTCGAAAATATATCAAACAAAAGGTCCATAATCGCACAAAGCAGAGACGGAAAGTTTTTTGTTTTGTTTTTAAAAAAAAAAAAGCAACGTCAATGCATCCACTCTGCAATATTAGTTAAAATATTAAGGACGTTTAGGAAGTCTTTGTAATAACATACTAGAAGAACTTGTGTTCTTCCAGTAAATTGTGCAATCCTTTTAGAGAGAACTTTTGAAACAAGGCTGAGGAATGCTTGCTGGCAAAAAACAATCTTTATTCCTGAAACAGGGTGAAATGAAAGATTCTCATCACTGACTGTTTATCACTATGCCAGAGATTGACTTGATAATGCACAACCTGATGAACACTGAGGAGTGTGCAGTCTTAATCGTTCTAATTCTTAGCTTCCAATATTTCCAAAAGCATATCACCACGTCACTTCATTGATCACATGAAAACAATTATCAAAAGATCGAGAGGTTATTTACACTAACCCCAGACACACCCCTTAGATAGCAAAGTTAGGACTGAAACACACCCAAGACTTTCTGCATGAAGATTTTTGCACTTAGAAGTATAAAGCCATTGAAGGTTAAACAGTTATTATGGCATTAAACCATAATACAGTAATTGATTCATTCAAAGTGGTTAGCACACAATGGGAATACAGAATATTTGTGTAGCTGTAAGGTTGAACTGAATCTCAGCAATAAAACCACACACATTCTTCTGTCTTGCACCAACAAATGCCTTTACTTCTTAGCAGAGTTGGCCAAATAGTCTTTGCATAAATTTCAACTCAAAAGTAGAAAAAAATATGCAGTGAGAGATCATGTACACTTGTTGGTTATGAATGATCATTAAAGCACAAGTTCATATAAGCAAATGCACAGTGTGCCAGTGGTAATGTGTAACGGTAAGTCGTAACAGCAGAAGTAGCCAGCGTGGCACTTTAGCAGTGGCATGCTGCTCCAGAATAGGGTGACTCACTCTCTCCTTCAGTCCACCAAGTACAGAGAGACCATTTCATATGGAGCATACTCTATCATTTCATAATGAATTATTGGCTCTCTATACAAACCCCAAATACTTTATGACTGGCTTTTCAAAAGAATAAACACAGGCAGATTCTGCAGCAGCTCAGTTCCTCTCAACAAAGAGCTTGTCTCTCTACAGCTGCCTCTAGTTTAGAGTGGAATGGAGGCAGTGTGTGTGTGTGTGTTTGTTTAGAACTGGAGAAAAGTGAACCTCCTCTCACAGTACAGGCCTCATGGCATGGCCACGTGAGAATCCAGTCACACACTAACTTTTGTCCACAGGACCTCTTTACAATCCCCACTGCAGCTCACCTGAGACAACAAAGTGCATTAACAAGAAGCGACTTATTCATAAGGAACTCAATACCTCAATTTCATATGTTTGCCCCAATGACTATTAGAGTTATGCTAGAAGAGGTCAGATGTAAGGCAAAAATAATGCATTTTATGTAGAACAAAAGCAAACATAACATATTCAGTGCAATTCTCAACATGCATCTTTCCCTAAGAAACTTTCTTTTTAGAGCAAGAAAGCAAATGGAAGTTATATAGCGGACTTAGTGAGTCATTCGTCAGTTTCCCTAATTTCAACCACAATTAAATGGGAACCATTCTTTACAAGCGCATGCATGCAAGTAAATGCGTGTAAGTGAGTGTACGTTTGCCCAAAATCTTGTTCTGATTTATACTGAGTGACTGACTCATAGCTGCTTGGCAAGCTGTAGTTTTAAAAAATCCCAAAAGCCATGGAAACTCTGATCCACTCTACAACACACACAGGCTTAAATAAAGCCTGCACAAACTTTCCAGTACGAAGTGGGAAGTTAGACCAGCACTATGGACAGCTAGAATCACTCATTATCCAACTTCTACCACACAAAAAAAAAATCTTTGTAAGTCTCTAAAATCATCCAGCACAAACTTTTCCCATTTGGTTTCCATTGCCGTTTCATAAACAAGACTGACTTTAGATTCTACTAGACTGAGCAGAGTGTGGACCTCAGTGGAGCCTGAAGAACGAAAGATCAGCAAAAAGTAATGAGTTGTGAACTTGAATTGTTCTACAGGAAAAGTTTCATAAGGAAGCATAACCACTCAACCAGTCTGTGCATACAAGATTGACTATGACAGGCCCCGTCTCATCTTGCACAATTTGAGAACATTATGACAGGTGAGCTCACCATGATGATGTTGGACCAGCTCAGGGGTGCAACCACATACCCAGAACAGAAAAGACAGACATGAAGAAAGAACTGAAAATAGAGACGACCTTATTCAAATCCACTGCTATACTCACAATCAGATCCTCCCAGCCTCCGGTCTGTTCTCACCACATGCCTCATGTGGTCAAGCTGCTTTAGAGTTAAAAGAGTTTGGGAAGCATGTGAAGTGAATGGGGAGTGAGCTACAGTCGTCGTTCTGCCCTTTTTAGGCCACGGAGTCCTGAGCTAACCACCACAGAGTTGCGTTCAAAGCTGCATAATGTTTCATTATAAAAGCCTATAAATAAACATGTGCTCCAACTGTATCCCAGAACAGATAAATATTAACAAAATACATTATGTTCTAACTTGATTAAAAATATTATATTTTATACGAGTTAATACTAGATTTGTCTGCTGTACACAGTATATTTACAGTAGGAGAGGACAGGACAGCATTATTTAGCAAAATATGTGACAATCCAGGATGCAACATAAACAGGAAAATGTGATAAGTGTTATTTTTCATGCATGCTCCCACTGATATGCCGACTGCTGGAAACTGGGAGAAATTTAAATTTCATTTCAAATGTTCAGAAATACATGTTAACTTATAATTAAGCATTACAGACCCTTTCAGACTCAAAGAAGAAATACCCCTATAGGCGCATGAAATCAGATGATATAATGAAAACGATTTGAAATACAGATGCATTGAACCTACTAAACATGATGTACATGTCTATTTTAAACTCATAAAATTTTTCCTCCAGACCAAAAAAAAAAAGCAGTTTGTTTAAGGAACAAGTTTCAATGTCCTAAGGTATCAAAGACATTGGCGATTAAAAGTAGTGAGGAAAAGAGTCAGGAACTTAAGTACTTGTCTGTTCACACAGCTGGATGGATCCATTTTAACTGCACCCTACCATACTCTGTGAAAACACCCTCTTTGTGCCAAAAAGGTGTGTGAGCCCACACCCTCCCCCACAACCACACCCACAAAGCTCTTAGAAAATGATGAGGGTGTGAAAATTTTAAATCTGCCGGAGTCAGCATTTGTTTTGCTGAACTATAAATTGTCTATGTGAACTATAAACGGTCTATCTTACACACAGTCTAGAAGTTTAAGCCTTTGTAGGCACAAAAAGAAAAAAAAAACTAGAATTGCTTGGCATGTGGTGGCCATTTTGTTTACAAATCTCAACATATTTTGATCATTATTGGAGTTCAGTCTTTGCTCATTAGTTTGACACCAATTTTGTGAAGATAGGTGAAAAATAGGTTTCACATATTATGCAGATTAGCTAAATATCTAAGTAGGTGGAGCCACCATTAGGCTAACTAATAGGATGGAGTACTACCTACTGACCCAGTTTCATGTCTGCATCACCTACGTTTTGGACTGTATGTCTGCTGTAGCCTAGATTTATTTTTTAATAGTATAGTGTAATCACTGCATAGCTATGCAAATTTGTCTAAAAATATCCACAGTAACCAAGTAACAGAAGTACGCAGACAAAAGAATATTCATTTATGAGGAGATATTTTTTGTTATCTGAAAGTGAATATCCGATGTCACATTCATCACCCACTGAACATTGTTTTTGCAAGCTAATAATAATATTTGTTTACTGGCAGCTAAGTAATATAGTAAGCCTGTTTGTAGCCAGCCACTACCAATTTTTACCAATGAATCATAAGCTCGCATCTGCCATCCTTTCAAATTTCTACCATGTGGTTAGCAGTGGTTTGCACATGTCAGGAAACAAAAGAGCCTATTCTGATTAACACAGGTTAAGACTGACTACCCACTCAACAAGCACCTGTCTCTCCCTCCACACAAATGCACACACGCACACTCAACCATAACATAAGGCTCACTGTTTGCTAATAATGAGGGAAGGCAAATGCTCATGTCCGGGGTGAGGTGGATGGTGTAACATGGCCACACAGAGACGTGTCATTCATCTATTTCAGGCCATGTGTTCATGTCGTGCCACTTCACAAGGCCAGAGCTACGGAGATACAGAGATAGTTAGCGTAAATTGATCTCAGTGAGGGGAGCTAAAAAAGACAGCGTTTCACCAGGGGGGTTCCCACCAAGCACGATGAATCAGACTGATTATTAATTCTCAAAGTAATCTGAATTCTAGAATCCCCTAAAACCCCTGAAACCACACAGGCATCATAATAGGAGTCCATTCTAAATGTCCTCAACACATCAATGACTAAACTTTTCAGTCTACAATATTGTATGTATAAAATAATGTGTGTACAAACTAAGGAATAGAAGAAAACAATCCACAACTGGGAGGCACAGTTACACAAAGTTGATTATTTTCCATTTGTCTTTTACATGAAAAATCATGTATATTTGTATAAGATTTTATTTTATGGTTGTTTGCACAACAACAATATAAAATCATGAACAAACTCCTAATTGTAAATACATATTTGTGCAGAACACTATGAAATATTGTTTTGTATTGTGTATTTGAATAATCGACACACCCTTACTGATATACTTTTTTTTTAAATCCACAGAACAGTCCCTTTCCTCATTTAGGTGAGCGGTTTAGGGTATTGAGAGCTCTTTCTGAGACTGTCTGCTTCCCTCAGAACCACAAAAAGGCTGATGAGTCATAGCTCATTCCAGTCAGCGCCAACTCACACACCCGTGGTATGGCTACTCCATTGTCACGGCAACCAAACACTCTCAAACAGCAGCAGCTACTGGGGCAACGCGAGAAACAAGATGAAGGAGCTGAGCGTAAATCAGCATCATGGGATAAATGAGTGAGAAACGCTGACCGGAACACGTGTCACAGTTACTCTGGTCAACAAATGGATTGTGTTTGCTTGCATCCATATCTGAGCACAAAGACCTTATCAGAGGAGAATAGCACTGCTGTATAATCAGGAGCTAAGCTCAAAGCACTGACCATGCAAAAAAAAAAAAAAGTTCTTTTGCGCAATGAAATTATTTTCCATGCACTGATCGGTCTCTAAATATGTATATTATAAATATATTTTATGCATATATGCTGCACTCACATTTCTGGGCCACACCCAGGTTACACATCAATCTAATGTAAATAGTCTAATCTGACGTCAGTGACAGCAAGACAAACTCTGATAGTGCAACAATGCTGGCAGTCAATGAATGAGTCGTTATAGTGACTAGTGTTGCCCTGACCTAGTCTCATTGTCATGACAGTAAATGCACCATGTTGGTATTACTACTGGGGTTTTTTTTTTTGTTTTTTTTTTAAGAAGCAGCTAGCATTTTACTATTTACACAACAAATAAATATAGCAGTGTTTAGATATTCCTGAGGCAAAAAGAGATAACAGCGAATGCAAATCACACTGCTCATATTCCAGTTCCTCTCCTAAATCCTGATAGACCAGTTACATACTGTGATCACCAAAGACTACACTAGCTTCTCTTGGCTCGGCATAGATGCAAAAAATCTTAATATTGTGTTAATATTATTATACTACTGTTCAGCCCTAGTACAATGTGCTTGGATTCCTGCCTTATGAATGCAATTTAATGCAAATAAAACAGTATTTAAACAATGTTAATTAACAAACAGAAGTAACACGCTCAGGTAGCCGTGGCAGGGTGTGGCGAGAGTTATTCGTTATTCCCACACCCCCAGAGGTAGCTAGGTGACATACCTTTCCAAATTAGACCGCTGCTGCCGGAATGTGCTGAAATGTGTGTTAGTAAACGGCTCAGAGTTTTGCTGTGAATGCAGCTCCTGCATGTAAAGTAACAATGTGCAGATCTCCCCTTGGGGATTTTATATATCTTTACCTACGCAACACTTCCATAACAACTTACAGGGTGAAATATAGCAATCATGTGGGTGTGAAACATGACTGGTGGAAAATCCCTATTTGACACTAGCGTGTATAAATCAGGATTAGGAGAGGTAAAATGCTTGAGGCACTGTGTCTGCGTACAGAATTCCTGCTCTGGGAATTCCTATTTATATTTCAATGTATGAAAGGAGACTGTAGGAGACTCGTCTGTGTGCTCATAAATGTAGTTACATCACATTGACAGAGGAAGGAATAATAGATGCAAAGAACACACAGACTTCAAAGGCTAGGGGAATATTAAATTAAGTAGACATGTATGACATCACTGCTAACAAAACTTGTGAAATAAATGAGAATCAAAGTGGGGTCGATGGGTAATGATCAGGCAGCTATAGAGATTTTTGAGTTTATAGCAAAATAAATAATAGATAGTAGGACTCTAATCTGACTGGTACAGATTTAGATCCAACCAAGCATTAGGAACTTTAGAAGCCTCTGCCTGCCTATATGTTCTATATATTCATACCTGGCTTTGAGCTCTTTGTAGTCCTCGCGGATCTTGCTGAGCTCTAGCTGCAACCTGGCTCTCTCCTTGGCCACCGAGTCGAGAGTTTTACGAGCATCAGCCAGCTCATTCTCGTACGCTGCCTTCAAGCCACCCAGCTCCCGGCTGATCTCGGTCTCAGACTCAGTGATACGCAGTCGCAGGCTGGCATTCTCAACCTCCAGGGAGCGCACCTTATCAATGTACACAGCTAGACGATCGTTCAGGTTGCTCAGGTCCTCTTTCTCCTGCAGGCGAGTCATACGCGTGGGCGAAAATGTGTTGGACGCTCCA
>JAOUWY010000071.1:27311226-27321498 GCA_025728095.1 Prietella phreatophila
TGTGTATGTGTATATATATATATATATATATGTATGTGTATATATATATGTGTGTATGTGTGTATATATATATATATGTATGTGTATATATATATGTATGTGTGTATAATATATATATATGTATGTATGTGTATATATATAGTGTGTGTGTGTGTGTGTGTGTGTGTATATGATTTTTTTTTTTTTTCTTCTTCTTCTCATCTGTTTTGCATTCTTCACTGGTGCTGCCACATATTTTGAAATGGGCAGAAGGTATGTGGATGATCTGCCACGTACCCATGTGTGCCATGAAGCTACGGTAACATCTTTGATGCATCTGAATAAGCTTTATAGCTGGCTCCTTAGCAGTAAAATGGCATTTAATCCAGATGAATGAAGTACCATCACAGTGACAGTTTTTTCACAGTTTTATGAAAAACTTCCTCATATGCCTCTTAACCTGATTGGAAAACAGATAAAATATTTGATACCAAAAAGAAGCAAGGAATCTGGATACATTCTGGTGTACAGTGGGATTGTTGTACAGCAGCAATAGTAAAAATAATAATAATAATAAAAGCAATCACCAAAATCTATTTTTGAGGTGTCTGAGAGGGGTAGGAGACAACGATACGTAGTGATATATTCGTCCCACAGCTGCCCAGCATGGCATGGAAACCTGACACAAGTTGTATCAAACCAGAGCGTGTTCAGATACGTGCCTGCCCAATCATCAGTATGCACCTAAAACCCTCTCACTGACCACGCATCAGTTGTGTAGGAAGTTTCCCTTCAGCCTACTCGATTCACTCTTCAGATACTAGCTGCCTCACCTTAAGCCCCAGATGTAATTCCGGCAAAGCAGGAGTGTGATCAATTACAGAGCGCTAAAATAAGGTTTGCGATCTAATAAGAATTTTAAATACGTTATATGGCCAAAAGTATGTGGACACTTGACATTCACACTCGTAGGTGGTTCTTCCACAAAGTTGGAAGCACACACTTGTATAGGATGTTTTTTGTGTGGTGGAGATTTGAGATCTCCCTTCACTGGAACTAAGAGGACCAAACATGTTCTAGCATGACCATGCTTCTGTGCACAAAGTGCAGTCCATGATGCCTGTTCTGTGACAGTACCTACTGAATTAGATTCAGGACCTACTGCTCGAGCATTGATCAGTACAATTGAGTAGCATGATGTACTATATCCGCCATGCTGGACTTGTCATGTGACCTACAACTTAAAGAGCCGACGTGCTGCCTTCCGCCATTTTTGATTCCGACAGCTCTTCTGTGCCATTCCCGTTGTCTTGTGGGATAATGCAATGCGCGTTGCTTCCATTCTGCAGAATCTTGGTGGAAGCAGTAGGCCATCCGGGAAATTCTCGTCTACTGTTTTATGAAATCTGAATTCGGACATGTTCCTTTGGTATACTGCTTTTTGCTTGCTGTATAGTAGGGTAGTATGGATATTCTTATGCAGACATGGTTTGCCAAACTCTTGTGGCTGAATGGACAGAAATCCCCACAGCCACAGTCCTAAATCTAGTGGAAAGCCTTCATAAAAAAGTGGAGCTGTTATATCAGCAAAGGGGGACTAAATCTGGAATGGGATGTTCAGTAAGCACATATGGATAAGATGGTTAGGTGTCCACATACTTTAGATTTTTTTTCTTTTGTTATATTGTGAATACATACACTGTGTATGTATTCTTAAATGAATATGCAAATGCAATTCAGTTTAGTTAAACTTCCATGTGAGTGCGGAATGGTCAAATATTGCTGTTAAATTTGTTGCGATGCTTGAGGTCATCACCCACTCTTATGTTTAAGTATATTAAGGTAAGGTAAGTCAGATTTATTAGAAAGCCAAAATGCACAGAGCACCTTGACCTTATTCATACTGTTTACAGCATGTTATGATATAATTTATTTACAGGAGGCACACATTAAGTGAGGGGATAGAAAGGTTGCATTGATATTTTGTTTTTTCCCCTCTAGGCTGTGAGAGTTTGGGAATTTGAGAAATAGATGATGCAGCGTGTGCTGTGTCCTGCAGCCGTCCCGCTGCGCTTTGTGTGCCTGGAACACAACATGAGGGACCTGAGTATCGGTGCACAGATCCTTCATATTAATCACTTTACTGTACGCTGCTTCAGCTCTTCCAGCATCATCAGGAACCCAGAGTCCCACAAGACACGTCCTGAGGTTCAAACAGCTGCACAGAAGCACGAAATAAGTCAGGGAGAAACAGGAGCCTCACCACAGATCAACAAAGACCTCGATCCACTGCAGGACAAATCGATTGGCCTCTATCAGCGGTTTAAGAAGACTTTTAAACAGTATGGCAAAGTGATGGTGCCAGTGCATCTCGTCACTTCCACTGTGTGGTTCGGGACGTTTTATTATGCTGCCATGAAGTAAGTGCAGGCCTTTTCTCTACAATGTTCATTCAGTCCTAGCAAATATCTAGCTAATTAACCAACTTCAGAATTGGTTTTGAATTGGTCACTCAGATTCTTTTACGTCCTGTTTTTCCTGCTTCCAACACATCAGCTTCGAGAACTGATTGGGGCTAATATATCCCAGCTGTTAACAGGTGCCATTTAGCAAGATTAATCAATCTTATTCACTTCACCTGTCGGTGGTTTTAATGTTATTGCTGGTTGGTGTAAACCTTTGCTGAATTTTCCTTTTGATATTCCTGAACCAAACAATGTTAATGAAAGTGTTGCTTAGTACTTATGTGCTGGGTTTAAAGGCCAAATGTAAAACTGTATTCCTGGATAAAGTCTGTCAGCATTTCTCATTCAGACACACTTCACTGTCATCTGGAGTGCAAACAAATACAATACACACTGTTATCAGCATGCCACTATAAACTCTGTATAATTGCACTTTAAATGACGGGGCATAAAAATCCTCATCCCAAATGGTATCATTGCTAAAACATTTCTACATGGTGACTGCTGCTGTTTTTTTGCCAGAGGGGTGAATGTTGTGCCGTTTCTGGAGTACATTGGCTTACCGGACAAGCTCGTGGGTATTTTGCGAGACTCTCAGGGTGGATGTGCACTAACAGCCTACGCAATGTATAAGGTATCAACTGCACTAATTGAATGCACAAAACATGAAGCAAGGCAACTGTCAATTCTGTTTCACTTATCAGCTTTCTATCTTGAACAGCTTGCTACGCCAGCCAGGTATACGGTGACGCTCGGCAGCACGTCTCTCTCTGTGCAGTACCTCCGTAAACATGGCTACTTGTCCACCCCTCCTCCTGTCACAGAGTACCTGCAGGACAAGATGGAAGAGACCAGAGAGAGACTCTCTGAGAAGATGGAGGAGACGAAAGAACGATTTTCAGAGAAAATGGAGGAAACTAAAGAGCTCCTGTCCGAACGCATGGAAGAGACTAAAGAGCGCTTCACTGAAAAAATGGAGGAGACGAAAGACAAGCTGGCTGAGAAACTGCAGGAGTCCAAAGACAAAGTGTCTTTACGGAAGAAAACGGATTAACAGGAAACGATGAATCTCAGAGGGTTGTAAACTTCTACAAACCACTTCAAAACAGTATAAACGTGTTGTGCATCTCAAACTTCCTGTTTTACTGCAAATCTAAATGATCCAAAGGGCCTGAATTCTCAGTTATGTTTAACATTATTCAGTAATGCCTAGAAACCTGAACATGTACATAACTGATTAAGGCTGATTTCTATTTCTGCATTGATGCACGTAGATGTGCTTGTATGAAGACCGAGAAAAGAGGTTTATAGAAAAACCACAAAAACATGGAAACGGTATACCTTTCAAAATAAGTTCAGGTGCACTAGTGGACCTCTAAGACAACATACCTTTCCCAAGTGAAATGTACTCACACATTATAGAAAAAAACTCCAAACAGATGTCCTCTTGACAAGAAGTTTGGTACCTTTACATCTGAGAGCATAGATATTTGACGCAAACTGATGGTAACTGTTGCCAGAAGCAAATCCGTGTCTCTTGATCTTCAGGAATTTATTTGTGCAGATTTGATGTTTGGTCTAACCACTGCTTCATCTGAAAAAAGCAGGAAAGTACAGTTTTTATTGTAGACCGTAAAACTCCGAGGTCAAGCAGACACTGAACAGGGGCGTGTATCTGGGAGTGCACTGGGTTGGGGATCAAAACTTGATCTAGATTAGAATTGGCACAAAAGACAAAGGGGACAGTTTCTCAGAGTGACCTAAAGCACTTGTATGCCCCAGCATCAAAACATCAAGGAATAGTTGGGAGATGGTGAAAACTTGGGTGTTTCCGTGTAATATTCCCACCAATGGGTGCACGGTGGGTTAGTGGTTAGCAGGTTTGCCTCTCCCCTCCGGAGTTGCGGGTTCAGTTCCCGTCTCCGCATTTTGCACGTTCTCCCCGTGCTTTGGAGCCTTCCTCTGGTTTCCTTCCCCAGTCCAAAGACATGCGTTGTAGGCTGATTGGCATTTCCAAAGTATCTGCTGTGTATGATTGTTCCCTGCGATGGGTTGGTACCCTGTCCAGTGTGTCCCCTCGCCATGTTTCCTGTAACCCCTGGGATAGATTCCAGGTTCCCCATGACGTGGCGTAAGATAAGCGGTGCAGAAAATGGATGGATTCTAACAAATGATCCTCAAGCGCAGTGGAAGCAACCAACTTTTCATTTCATCCAGCGCTTTTCTTGTTCTCTGTACATGCTGCTTTGGCACATATGACAATTTCTCCCTATATTAGGAAACACCTCAGCTGGAGTGCAGACTTGTTTACACTGTATTTTAATCCATCTCTCTTCATGACACTACCTTTTCCTCAGCCAGTTTCTTCCATCCTGTTGTTCAAAGGCAGTTTACGTGTTCCCCGTTTATAACACAACGTGGTGCGTCTACATGCTGGTTGAAAATAAAATGCTGCCGTACGAAGAGCAGGACACGTGCGCTTTTTATTACTCTACTTATACTGTGTGAAAAGGTTCAAGTAGCATCCATGTTAAAAATTATACGACCTGGGGCTCACGTTCTCTGTTGACGAGTATTACAATGGCACAATTGATGTATAACGCTGGAAATAGCAATAATCTTCAAACGTGTTGAATTTAGTAAAAGAAATAATGTGTGAATGCATTGTTGCTCACTGAGGAAATCAAGATATTTAATGATTATTTTAAACATGGAATAGTTGAAGAGGTTTGTGTATGAAGGCAGGCGAATTGAGTCCGAGAGAGTTAGCGAAAGCCATAAGTGTATGTTTGCTTTGTGTTTATGGAGATTAAACAATCAGGATTTTCCCTATTTTATGATTGAGCACACATTGTGGTGGGAGAAATGAAGCTAATCACATTGTCTTCTAATAAACTGCTTTTGTTCATCCTTATCAGAGTTTAATTCACTGGTCCCGACTATGAACACAGCAAATGGATTTGAAGATTTATTCTCGTTGGTGGCAATGAAAGGACAGACACTATAGTATTTTTGTGTTTTAATGGTTGCGCTGTAGTTTGACCACAGCAGTACAAGCATAAAATCTTTGACTACAACAGCATTTAGAGCAATGTTTTTTGACTATTTTGAACTTTTTTTTTTTTCTGAAAAAGTATTGCAATAACAGACCTTAGGCCTAGAACCTAGTACATCACAATTGCTTAAATAAAAAGAGGCAAAATACACATATTTAACGTGTCTATAAACATACTCATGTACGTGCATGCAGAAATACACGTACACACTTATGCATACACACAAAAATGCTGGGGTACAATTTTTGTAAATAGAAACTAAAAATGATACAAGGTCCATGACAGAAGCAGTCCAGTATTGACCAATAATGCTGAAAAGCTACGTTTGGCGGTGGTGTGCACAAGCATCTGATGCTTTGAGAAAACGAACCAAGATGCAACTGGTTTCAGTCGGTGCTCGTAAGGGTACAGCCTTCTCCGCTTTTACAAATCACACCACAAACCTCTCAAGGCTACCTGCCACGGCGCACTGGAGAAATGAAATGGCGTTGCTATGTACATTATCTTCAGTTCCATTGTTGTGGACGTGCTCAACAGTTGCAGTGGACACCCAGCAGGGTTGTAATTTTAAAATAATAATAATAAAAATCCCCATTTTGTTCCGACATACCACGTACACAGAATGTGTGAAATAAATAAGAATGGTAGAAGTGTCAGTGTAGTTGCTGACTGGAGAGATTATTAAAAACGCTGGAAGCATAGCATGGCATGGAAATTTAAGACTGGCTATTACGTGGTTACAAAGTACCTCACATAATATCGAATATATGCACTTCCTAAACAAAAGCCGGACAGCGATTGATGGTTTTTATGCGATACAGACATACTAACATCTCCAAACGCAACATCAAAGTGTCTGCTGTCCTGATTTGAGTGATTCTGTACGGTTTCGTAAGCTGCTCCTTTATGAAACTTGCCTTCATCCTGTCTGTGTGCAAGGTAAAGCATGTCCTAAATCACCAGTTCAGCCGTGGGAATGTAGGGATTTTTTTGTTGTTGTAGTATCGTATCGGTGAATTGGAAAGAAGCTGTAGAAGTTTCAACATTTAATTTAGACGTCAACAAACGTCACGATGCCTTGTTCGTGAAGTGTTGTCACTGCAGTCACTTTCTGAACATGATCTAAGTTTGAGCTTCCTCTGGATGCCAAATGATTGTATGGAACCGAATCCATTTTGTAAACATGATTAAAAACGTTAAAAACTATGCTCATGTTGCAGTTTGCTAGTTAGTTCAACGCCTCCATCAGGTCGTGGGTCAAAATGTTTGTGGGTCAAAATGTTTGTGGTAAATGTGAAAATGTTACGGTAAACTGGAGCAAAGATTTGCACTGCTGCGCCAATTCTACCATTAAACTGTAAATTATACAAAGTTATGCTATATGGGGTAGGATTAAAAAAAAATTATATTCTATTTCAAGCAACTCTTGTCCTAGAACAACTGCCATTCACACTGTTAATATTATTATCCATAAGAAAAATAAAGTAGTACTTTGTAATCATTCTGTAATTCATATTTAAGTATTGTTTGCAAACCTTGTTTTAAAAAAAAAAAAAAAAGACAAAAGCACATTTCGACTGTAGGCATTTACAAACCTGATACCACTGTGTTAAATTTTTATACCATCTATACATTATATTACACTTAATATCTTTTGTGGTTTCTACCCATTGGGTAGGATATGTGTGCATAACATATTCAAGTTATTTACAGCACCTTACAAAAGAAAAAAAAAAGAAAATGAAAGGGGGGAAGAAAAAAAAAAAAAAAAAAAAAAAGACAGACAGACCGGAGAAATAAAAAGCAAATAAAAAGTTGGGAGTGAGGCACACCGAAGGTGGGAGCTTAAAGAGTGCAAGTGGGTTCCTACGTCTGCTCAAAACGTGAACATTAGGCACCGAGTTAGCTCACATCATACGCACATGCAAAAACGCCTCATTCCACGGACAACAAAAACGAGCACTTGTTTGTAGAGAGAACGCCATTTGGACAAAGCGAGGCAGGAAAAGCCGAGTGGAGACGGTGAAATGGTGGTTGTTATATGAGAAAAGGGTCAACAAAGCATGGGCGAAACCGACTGGCGAAAGCAGCAGCAGCAATAAACAGCACAGATGAAGGATAAGCTCCGAGAGCTCTTTGGAAGAGTTAATGAAGGGAGAAAACATCTGACCGTAACACTTTCAAGCAGCTCAGTCGGCACTAGGCAAAGAGAAACATCGTTCAGTCTTTCTGCAAGTGGTGGCGCTATTCACAGAGTCCATCTCAACCTAGTGGAGATAAAATAAGAACACGATGCGTGGGGTAGCTGGCAGAAGCCCTTACTAAATGCTGGCATTGCAGTAGAAAAGTGTAGGATTTGTGGTCTTTTGTGGAGGTTCAGGTCTCCTGGTAGAACAAACCTAGAATGGAAGTAAAGTAGACCAAACCGTGTTCACTCGTTTGATCCTTGGCTAGTTTTAATTTGTGCCCAAAACACCTCCTGGTTAATGAAGTGTGCAGATAGTGGCTCTGCTTACATAAATGCTTAACAGACATCCTTTAGGTCCTTCCAAACACTGACCAGACCTAATCCTGGACAAACACACACACTAATGATTCAGAGAAAACTAGTGTTTTACATCCTCAATATATGATCAGGGAACCAGCCCTGAAAATGCATACTGAATGAGCTGGCTTTCTAAACAAAACCCACACACACACACTTGGACACTTTTTAGTCTGGGTCTAGTCAGTGTCCACTAAAACTAATTCTTGTAGTCTTTCAAGTGTACGTCTAGGCAGTTAAGGCTTGAGGTTAAGAGCCAGATTGAGAAAGCAGGCTTCGTAATCTAGCTGGATAAACTAGCCTACAGGTCACATTGTCTTCATGAATAAACTCTCTCACACACACACACACACACACACACACACACACACACACTTATGGGGCAGTGATACTCAAAATCTACTCACAATGTTGAACCAAAGGGCAGTTAATAAGCATGTGGTGTGTGACACAGGCTTCAACGGAACAACAAACACAATGGACGTTTCAAATGAATCATGTTTGTTCATATTCAATGCACCAGATGAAGGAAAATGGCTAGAAAAGGCAATTCTCAGTCTGACATTAAAGGGATGTGTTCTGCACTACAAGGAAAAGTTCCTTTGGGTCCTGGTCAAAAAAATATTATATATATAAAATAAAATCAACATCTAGGATCTCAGAGCTTTTGACTGGCTAACTAACCCACATTTAGTCAAAGTGTCAGCTAACCAACGGCCTGCATGCATCCAATCACTCGCACCACTTCAGCACTGACCGTATTCTGTAAACTTCTACAAGTTAAACGTAGCACCATGGTTTGGATCTGTTTGCCAAATACCCACAATGCTATGGATTGAAAGTAAGAATATGATTGTATATTACAGAGAAGGGTGCATGCGATGGAACAAAGGACATGTATTCTTAGGCATCGTAGACTGCTAAGTTCGGATCAGTTCGGGTCTGTTTGTGCAGTGTGGCTGAAATCTTACATGAAGACCTGCCCCGCCACTGATCGTTTACTTCTTCTCCATGAGCCGAGGTGATCGAGACTCCTCCTCTGAGTGAACAAACACGAGCAGGAGCTGATCTCAAAACCACCACGTTTTTCACCTGAACTACAGGACAAACCACTTGCGTAAATACCGACACATCGGAGAATTGAACAAGGGACGAGCAGAAAAGGCAACCGAATCAGAGGAAGGCTGGGTTAATGAGATATTACAGTGAACAACCTTACTTTAGCCCTTAGCTTCACTGTGTCACTAAACTTGATTATCCTTCCTATGCTAAGAAATGTAGACAATACAACAATACGGGCTATGTTTGTATGCTTGTTTTTTTTTTTTGCTCACTGGTTACTATGGCACCATCCATCACAATGCTGTACAGATGGGGATCTGTGGCAAGAAAGGGACTGAAAGTGAAAGAGTGCAAGAATGGGCAGCATTAGCCGTTTCAAGTAAGGAAAAGCCAAGAGAAGCTTCCGTCCATGCTAAACAATGCACAGGATAAAACACCTCGCATCCATCAAACGCTCGCTCTGATGAAATAAATGCCGTTTTGGTTTTTGTCACGGGCCAAGTGCAACACGTATAAAGGATTACAACAGCCTTGATTACAGTTCATAAATCAATAACTTTAAAAGCACGACCTTGCTCACATGACACCTTTCCCTCATCATCTGTGTGATTTAAGCCTATTAGAGAGAAACTAAATGATTTCAACACTGCTACAGGAGAAAGAGAGCCTTTCAGATGGTTAGATACTTAAAAAAAAAAAAAAAAAAAGAGAAAAGAAAAAAGGCCTACACTCAACAAAAGTAATTACTTTAAAACCTTATAGCATTTCTGTTTGTAAAGTGACAATATTAAGTGAAAGTAACATTCTGTTAGCATATATCTGACCTCAAGAGGTGTCAAAGTGTCTGAAAGACTGAGGAGGACTGAGATGGGAAGGAGGATTTTTAGGCTGGATATAAGTAACTCTTGTGCAGAAGTAAGGAGAATACCCTACCGCTTCTACAGATCACCAACTTTGGAGTTTCCTTAACAACAAAGACCATGCATTGCATTTGCCTCTTCTCTTTCCCACAATAAAGATAGTGCAACTTTTGTGCGTTTTGATTTGAACGTATGATTGCGAGTCTTACGCCAGCCCCCACACACAAAAACCTTGGCACTAGGATTTGGATTTTTGTTTCAACTAAAAAAAAAAAAAAAAAAAAAAAAAAAAAAAAGTGTACAGA
>JAOUWY010000071.1:27356091-27369750 GCA_025728095.1 Prietella phreatophila
GGGTCAAATACTTATTGCCCTCATTAAAATGCAAATCAATTTATAACATTTTTGACATGCGTTTTTCTGGATTTTTTGTTGTTGTTATTATTCTGTCTCTCACTGTTCAAAAAACCTACCATTAAAATTATAGACTGATCATTTCTTTGTCAGTGGACAAACGTACAAAATCAACAGGGGAACAAATACTTCTTTCCCTCACTGTAATGTTCACATCAAACATAAGTATGAGGAAAAATTGTGATCTCTGTGACTTTCATCATGGCATGGATGTTGGTACCAAAAGGATTGACTCGAGAATTTCAGAAACTGCTAATCTCCTGGGAATTTCCCACACAACAGTCCGCAATCAAAGTCACAGAGATCAGACTTTTTTCCATCATTGTGATCTTTGATGTGAACATTAACTGAAGCTCTTGACCTATATCTGCATGGTTTTGCACCACGTGATTGGCTGATTAGACACGTGCATGAACGTGCATGTGTATAGGTGGCCCTAATAAAGTGGATGGTGAGTGTATGTACAGATAGTTGGATAAGTATTCACCCCAAACCCTGAATTTTTTATAGTGCTATTATTATATACTACAGGCGTTCCTGCCACGACCCCCACTCCACCCAGCAGGTCTGGTCATCCACTGCAGCTTTCTAGATGACTTGAGCTCCAGCCTACTAATAACATCCTGAAGGCTAAGAATTATTAAAAGAACAGAGGAGTCATGTGACTTCCACTCCAGTAAAACAGAGCCAGTTGACACTCACAGTAGAACAGGGCAGGAGAAGGGTGCTGGGTGGAAACGGGGCAGTTCTCCTCATCGCTGTTGTCTCCACAGTGGTTGAGTTGATCACACACCAGTGAGCTGAGGTCCAGGCAGCGGCCATTGGTGCACAGGAACTTGCACTCTACGGAAGAAAAAAGAACATGGTTAAAACCTAAAATGATAACAGTGTTCAGTGAGCAGTAAGACAACAACGTGCTGTCTTTTAATGTACATATTGGTAGGCTATAACTAGGTCTGTTCTACATAAAGGAAGGCCAATATTTTACAATAGCACAATTGAAACCCAGCAATTAAAAATTCTTATATTAATACAGGCTTTCAATCATACACACTGATATTTCTTATGAATATGTTTCAGACTGAGCCTTAAAAATAAATACACATAAATTCAATATTCCTTTAAATGTAGTATTGATTAGCACCTGTGTTTCTGCTGTACTTCATCTGCCTTACTGCACAGAATCGCTGCTATTTTTAAAATGTTTTGGAGTTTCTTTGTGACAGACCCCACAGAACCCTAGAAATACCAGCCTTTGTTTAAGGTTTGATATAAACCCACTGGAGAATTCTCAAGATAATGTGGGTCGATTTAGCATTTAGATTACCAAAGATAGCTGAAAGGATTAAGTCAGGACAGTTGGTAGGGTTGAATGAATCATTTTAAACCACTAAAGTAAAGAATGTTATGCCGATTCAAGAAACTAATAAATGACTAGAAGTACCTCTACATCTTTACCTTCGTAAAGAATGCAAGGATCTAGGAATATGACGATGTACATTCAAAAATGCTCTCAGGATCTTGTGTAATCTTTACTCCACTCTTCCTTGGTTATGCTATACATCATTGGCTTGTAGCCCTGGTCTGGCAGTAGCATTTGTTTTTCTACTCAAACACAGCGGATCAAACTAATCAGCTAATGACCAGGCTTTTCTGAGTCAACATGGGCGTGTCAGTGCAGGAAAACAGTTGGGGTTTTATTTTAAAAAGGCAAGGTAACATTGGGACAATCCAAGTCTGTTTGTCTGAACATCTCAGAGACATCTGTGCACCAAAGTCAGATATTTCTCCTGTATATCAGGAGAAATGAGAAGTCTGTACAGTCCCTCGTCACCTTGAGACTCGACTATTGCAACTTGTTGCCAAACGTGCCCTTAGGTTCCTGCATCTGCAGTCATACTTGTCTTCAGTTACACGCCACTCCATTGCACCATTCTCTCCTGGCTTTATATTGCTGCCAGCATTAGATTTAAAACCTTGACCAGCTCTGCCCTACTAGTCAGATTCCACACAGTACCCCAAGGCCTTTGAGCCACAAATACAGCTCAGCTGGACCTGCCACCTTCAAATCACAGGGAAGGTGAGCATTCTGTACTATTGTGGAAAGCACTCCCTATAGCTACCCGAACAACCGACTGCTTTCGCTTTTTGCAATCTCCAGACTTGAGTTAGTCCGCACCAGCATGAGTGTAGGGTTTTTTTTTCGTCCCCTCCTCAAACAGACAACAAAGCACTTTTGTGAGTCACTTGAGATAAGACTGCTTGACAGATAAGAATGATTAGTCCAGGTCTGGGCTTGTGTTTACTGCTACTGTATATACACATCTCGAACATTAGCACACAGTTAACTGGCTAGTTACTATAAATGTAGTCGCAGGGAGTGCAATTTCAGCACTGTTTGTGTTGCCATATTCTTAGTGACTTATACAACAGTAGCCACTCCATTAAATTATACCAAAGCAGCAAACACTTACAATTACCGTCAGTAGCCAAGTTAGCTAGGTGGCTTATGAAGCAGGTTTCATCCTCAAAAAATGTGCATATTTCCTATAATCGAGGTAAGTAATACTCCATGGATTAGATGAGTAAATGCAAAATTGGAAAATGTGAATTTAAAATGTATGTGACCCAATATAATATAGTCTATAAATCAGAATCAGCCATCCAAGATGATAAAAAAAAAAAATATTAATTTTGTTTATGTACAGAGGTCCTTATACACTAGCTACTGAGAGGACCCTAGCTGATATACAGAACAGATTATGCAGGTTATTGCTGATAGCTTAAACCACTTGTTCAGCCAAAAAAATAAATTAATTAATTAAAAAAAAAATAATAATAATAAAAAAGGTTATCATTTTGGTAAGAAATCATTACATATCATTATGTATTAGTCGACCACTAGCTGTAACCTTGACTCTAAGCTATAAAGAGAGCAGCTATCATCCCTAGCAAGAAAAACCCAAGTGTGTGTCGCTGGACCGAAAGGCTCCATGCTAATATGAATGATAAATCATATTGGTTGAAATGTTTGCATTTATAAGCAACCAGTTAAGTGTACAAGCTTACTTTATACAACTGTTACAAAATGAACACTGTCTATGAAAATGTCCTATATGCAGTCTGGTCCATACCAAATATATCATATGATTAAAAAAAAAAAAAAAACTGTCTAGAACTGAAAGTAGTAGACATTAGTAAAAGATATTTACTGTCAAATTACTGACAGAAAAAAAATCTTTTGTCTTTACTATTTATTACAGACAAGACAGGAATGCACATAACTAATAAACAAAAACAAAAAATGATGAACTATAGCCTACATACAGATGCACTGCACAATCCAGCAAGCGAAAATAACTGCTACCAGAAGCATGCACCTCTTTCATATTCACATCCCTTTTCCCTTTCAGTGAACGTGTCTATTCCGCTGGCCGAATTTTATCCGTGTTTGGTCTAAACGTTGATTTAGCTGTGAAAGCAGAACAGAGTAGTTTTCAGGTATCGCCATAGCAACAGCTCAAAAATAACAAATACTACGGCTAAAAAGTAGATGGTGGCTCCCCTGTGGTGTACAAACCCGAGCCAGTTAACGCAGACCTGAATTAATCCTCGTTCAAATATGTTTAAAACCAAGTTCTATGACACAGTGACCTGTATGGCATCCGCACTTACCATCTGTGATTAGCGCTTGTTTATGATACATTATTAATAATCACAATTTATACATTTAAAATGACATGTTGGATTACTCCTGCTCATAAGTAATGTGTTAAAAATACGTTAGAAAAATGTAGTACTAGTCTAGATAAACACTTAATTTCCACTGAAACAGAAAGCCAGGGCTGGATATACTGAGTGGCTCCTCCCCCTTTTTAAATAGCCAATAGCTCAACAACGGCAACTTCGGCAAGGCGATGTTTATAACGTTGGGGGTGGGACACTTCAGATTCTCGAAAGCGTTTGATTGGATAGAAAATCTATATATGAGAAGCTACAGTGCAGAATGAGGTAATCAAAATTGTCAATCCTTACTAGTGGTAGAGAGAGACTACAATTTGAATGCGTATATCTTCTAAATGTGAATTTCGTCATTGTTTTGGCGCACATTAGCTTATAGATAACTTTATGGCGAACATATTCATACTAAAAGTCACACAACTTCCATTTTGATTTCACGGGGACATTCAAGTAGAAAAATTGTTGACATTTTGGTCACTACAGTTAAAGATCCTATGTAGATGTACACCTCATCTAAACCTCCCTCTACAAATAATCACAGCATTCATTTTTTGAAACATACTCCAGAAAATCGTTGCTAATCTGCGTAAGCTCAGCCCTGTGTCCGTGCTCCTAATGGCATGGCCATTTTCTCCCACCTCCCAACAAAACAGCCTGTGCTTCACTCGTCTAGACAGAGGGAGGAAAGAGACAGAGGTGCTATTTACAGAGCAAAGCAGCATGGCCATACCCTACGGCAATGTTTGTCTGCTTGTGTGTTTGTCTTTCAGTCTGTCTGCTTGTTTGAAGCCGTGACTGCTGATACACCAGCGCTTTTCCCCCACCTGCTTTGCACTTGCATGCTTCACTAGGCTCTGTAGTTCCTTTTTCTCCTCCATTTCCTTCCATCAACTTACCTTATTTCATCCACCTTCTTTGCCCTCACAGGCTGAGTGAATAGTCTGGAAAATGTCATGACTCCACCGCTCAAAATTATATACAGAAAACTTTTTTTTAAGAACCAGAGAATTCTTATTAAAATCATTTTCCCTACAAACACACGCCAATTAACGAGCTTCATCTATCCAGATAAATAAGAACATGAAACCATTTACGATACTCAAGTACACGAGATTAAAAATTCAAAGCACATATTAACAATGCAAATATAGTCAACGGCATGATTTGTTTTGCTGAATATCTTCAGTGCTGTATTTCACTGTTGGTGGATCAAAAGGCAGCTCAGTGTCAGTATGACAAAGTGACAAAGCTGACAGCAATGATAGTCAGATCACAATACTGCCGTTACAGAACAGCTAATCCGAAGGGATCGGGCTCTTGATTTAACGGCTGCAGGAGTGGAATGTTATGGGAATACTTCAGGAGATAACAGATCAGTGAATAGAGCATTGGAAACATATTGAACCAGTATTGAGGCGTGACCACTTTTTTCAAGATCAATATAATGTAGCACTTATGTAAACACTGCAGATTTGCAATCATGCCCCAATGTGGAATGTGTTAAAGAATAACGTGCTTTTATAGCTACTGTTTGTAAGATTTTAGATTTGTGCCTTCTCTGGTAGAGAAAGGTTTATGAGAGCTACTCATGGAAGAACACGCGTCCTTCTCCACTTTGCAGATTAATCCGACAGATGTAACACAAGGCAATGCACATCCAACAATTGTGTCCTAAACCACACACTAAATAATATACCTACAGAGTACAGAGACCATTGGTGTACAAAGGTACTGTTTATTAAGGTAGAATGTGGTTTACAACACAAGCCCATGAGTTTGTAAAGAATTATCTTCTGTATCGTCATCCCTATTATAGAGGTCATTGAGCAACTAACTCGTCCAATATAACAGTTTGAAATGTATAACGTGTACAGCAAAACCCCAAACATGTACCGTTAGCACTAGCCGGCTAAAGTTAGCATGCTAGCTAAACCAGAGCAGAGCATAAAGGCACAAATCCACATATTAAAGATAAATAAATGCCATGAACGCTTTGCTGCCACCCAATATAGCCATTAGGCAAGAGCTGCTTAAGTAAGCACACTAGCTCAGACAGAGAATAAACAGACACAGATCACACACACACACAGAGAGAGAGCGGAAACCCGGATCGACTTGCTCTTGCCCAATTTAACCATTTTATTGTACCACATAACCTCATGCATGTCCCTGAAATGAATCAGTGAGTCTACAGCAGAAAAAAGGGAGAAACAAAGTCAGAGTAAATGTGAAAATGACAAACACTTACTTGGAAATTAGTCCGAAACAAAATATTTAATACAATGCCCAAATGTATGAAATGAATAAATGGGACGAGTGGGTCATGGCTGTGCACACCGTCTCCCTCGAAACCCGCCAGTGACGCATTATGCATACAGCACATTTATCAAGACCGATTTTCACCCACAAGTGGCTAGGAGTTATGAGTTGCTATCGGCAGAAGAACAGAAACGACGACTAATTATTTAACTTAACATTAATATTGATGGTTTCCTTTTATCTTGGTACTCTAATATAATTAAACTTTTATACTAAATAGCAATTTAGTTAGGTTATTGCATTACAAATGGGCCAATAAATTCAGTAATTCATAATGTAATTATACATATGATTTCAATTCGAAGCCAAAGAAAGTTTCATTCCCATTTCATCAGGAATCATGTAGCGCTCTCTGTCTGTCTCTCAGTGTTTACACAATCTCTCTCCTTTTGGCCTGTCACCATGTCACTTTTTTGTGCCTAAACCTAGAATGTGGTGATGATTGATGTGTCTGAGGTATAACGTAGCTGGTGTATAACGTATGCATATGAAAATTCCTGCCATCTCCAACTGCAAGCTCTGATACGAATTACTGTGAATTATTATTGCAGGCTCTTCAGGAGAGTCACAGCAGCTCATTTAAAAAAAAATAAAATAAAATAAAATCCTACACAGTATAGTTTTAATTATTGCTTAAATAATTAAAACCATATAAAAGTCTTATTTTTTTTTTCATCCAAATATTACTGCATGTCATGGCCATATTGAATATAGATGTTCTGGACGCAAACATCCACAAAATTTATGAACAATGATGGCTTGTGTATGCCAAGTCATTGTCCTTATCGGTTTCCAAACCTATTCATTTTTATTTGCTTATTTATATTACAGTTTTTTTAACCGGAATTGCTCATCTTTTCATTCATGCAAATGTACGACACTGAAATGGCGATATTAATTCATAATTATTGACAATAACTTTCACATCAGTGCATTCATACCTCTGTAATCGAAAGGGAACCAATCCAAATAAACCAATACCTCTGATTTTTAGGATTCTGAAATTCTCTGGCCGGATCTGGTCCAGACTGAGAATATCATCTGACTCTAAATCTGTTGAGTCTGGCTGTGGAACACAGGCTTGAGGTGTAATAAGACAGCAGATGTCATCTTTAGCATTTAGTCACATATTCTGCAGACCAGTCCTTCATTAGTATCTCCTTCTGTCAAAATCTTAGAAGCACACGCACGTGATTTCCATTCTTTGTACCCATTGAACTTGCAACTAAAAGTTAACAATCATAACGTATACAAAAGCAGACTGTTCAGGACTGGTATGTTAAAAAAAAAAATAAAATAAAAATAAAATTATAATAAAAAATTTTAAGTTATACATAAATAAAAAAATGGACTCACACTTTAATCTAAGAATAAGAGCAACGTACAAAGATTATTTAACTTTGTATGCTCTTACATAAGCAAGTATTTAGGAGTGCTTCAGAGGTAGCTGGCAGCATTGAGACAGAAAACACGTGCATCCACGATGTTCTGAGTTCGGAAATGTGCACTGCTGTGATTGAATGATTAGTTTATAAAAAGACATAGATCAAAAGGCTATCCTCACACCGATTTAATCAGTAAATTCAAGAGAACGCAATACCGTCTGCGCGCTGCACATGGTCATTTGGCTGCATCTGATAATCGATAGTAAAATAATAAATACACATTTTAGTTAGCTAGAAAGTCCTATATTATGTTGCCTCATGCCGTCTCAGGGAGTTTTTCACCTTGCCGCCCCTCGTCTCCTTGCTTGCTCATTAGAGATGCATTTATAAATGTCAAATTCGTATCCGGAATTTATATTCTTCTGTAAAGCTGCTTTGTGACAATGTCCAGTGTTAAAAGCATTATACAAATACAATTCAAGTGAAATGCATATTAGCCCACATTTCCTCAGATGGTAACCACTAACGTACAGCATCATTTGCTTTAGCGCTTATACTCTCAGAGGGCTGTCTATACTCCCCTATCGGCTCTGCTTGGGTGAACAATCAAAGAACTGTTTCGGATTATTTTCGTCTAGCCTTCACAATTTGGTGCTTGTCAAGTACATAGCAGCTGAGTTACTGGTTACATTTTGTACTGATTCTTTAAAAATGTCAAATGTAAAAAAACATTTTACAGAACTTAGCTTTCATCTTCCTCATCAGTGTAAAATGTATATTAGCAGACATTAAATAAAAGTAGCATCGAACTAGAGTTTTGGGGGACATCTCACATCAAACCTCCACTCACTGAGCACTATGAATGCCTCAATTCTTCATACATTTCTTTGAGATTCTGGTCCATGTTGACATCACAATTCCTACAGACTTTTCAGGAGCACATTCATGCTGCGAATCAACTGTTCTACCATATCCCAAAGCTGTTCTATTGGATTCAGATCTGGAAAGGCCACCGAAGAACACGGAATTCACTGTCATGTTCATGAAACCAGTTTGAGACGACTTTTGCTTTGTGACACGGTGCATTATTATGCTGGAAGTAGCCAGTAGAAGATGGTAAATTGTGGCCATGAAGGGATGCACATGGTCAGCAACAATACTCAAATAGACTGTGGTATTCAAGCAATGATTGATTGGTATTACAGGCTCACAGTGTACCAAGAAAACATTCCCCACACCATTACACCACCTCCACCAGCCTGGACTGTTTACACAAGGCAGGTTGGGTCCATAGTTTCCTGCTGTTAGGGCCAAATTTTGACCCTACCATCTGGAACCCGCCGTGGTCATCTGCTGTTGTAGTCCATCCACCTCAAGATTAGACGTGTTGTGCATTCAGAGATGCATTTCTGCTCACCACAATTGTACAGAGTGGTTATCTGGGTTACTGTAGAGTTTGTCAGCTCTAACCAGTCTGGCCATTCTCCACTGACCTCGCTTGTCAACAAGGCATTTACGTCCACAGAACTGCTGCTGACTGGATGTTCTCCCTTTATCACACCATTCTGCGTAAAATCTAGAGACTTGTGTGTGAGAAAATCCCAGGAGATCAGCAGTTATAGAAATATTCAAACCAACCTGTCTGGCATCAACAATAATGCCACAGTCAAAATCACTGAGATCACATTCCCCCCATTCTGATGGTTGATGTGAACATTACCCGAAGCTGCAGGCCCGTATCTGCCCGATTTTACACATTGCACTTCTGCCACATGATCGGCTGATTAGATAATTGCATTAATGTGTAGCTGTACAGGTGTTCCTAATAAAGTGCTCAGTGAGTGTATATTGTGATGCATACTGTGTA
Organism: Prietella phreatophila; assembly: GCA_025728095.1. Taxonomy (NCBI): domain Eukaryota; kingdom Metazoa; phylum Chordata; class Actinopteri; order Siluriformes; family Ictaluridae; genus Prietella; species Prietella phreatophila. The sequence goes on from JAOUWY010000071.1 coordinate 27,365,464, forward strand.
CTCTAAAAATGCCTGTGGATGATATTTTGTCATATCGCCCATACTGGTGATGCTGATGATTATTACATTATAAACATAAGCCAGAATACAACACTGGTCTGACTGCCTTCATCTTTTGCATGTCTCTTGGCTTGTACTATGGAAACGGGTACAGTCGTTGCTGTACTTCATGCTTATGATTTACTCCTAGGATTAACTCCTACTCCTTGCTAAGAGTTGCTCTGAGCGCTTTAATAACACATTTTAATCCCAGCATTTAACAAAGCTGTCTGAGAAGGTAGACTTCTGAAATTATTTTTAGGAACGGTTCTCAAAAGACATTATACACATCAGCCCAGATGAACAGAACTTCACAACATCCTGAGGCAGTAATAAATAATTATTATTTAGATGGATGTGATAGTAACACGCCTGAGGCTTTTTCAGAGTTTGTCTGATGGGATTCAAAGCAGAAACCAAGATCCAGACCAAAAAAAAAGCCCAAAACCACATTGGCCTTGAGAGAACCTGGCCAGATCTAGTTAAGGAAATGGATTACTGGCACGAAGCAGTCATGAAGATTGCACTGTTAGCTAAAAACCATGCAGAATCTAACTGGTTCAGGTTCATAACACCTAGAATATACAAATAACTGCACAGATGTTTTTACGTATTCAGACGGAGCTTGGAGCATAACTGGCAAAACATTTTTTTGCTTTACCACCACCTGAGCATACCTGTGTTACAGAGGAAAAAACATGTCCTAACAATGTTAAACAATTAAGTACAGGTACCAGAGATTTTTTTCTCCACTAATAATGTGTTCGATAAATCAGAGCAGACAGCACTGGAGTCTATCTAGCACAGTGTGTCCTCTTGCTTCAGTTCTAACTGCACATACTGGAGATCACAGCCCACAGAGTATAAAAGGGCTGTTTCTTAATTCTAAGAATGCAAAAGACCAGACTTGTGTGATCATGAAGACTGGTCTTGCCAGGCTACCTTGGAAGAATGAGCTCGGAAGGACATACAACACATCTTCGTGAGAAGCGAGATGTGCTGTGATCTTCCAGTCGTGCAACGGACCGTCCCAGCACACTTCTAGTAGTAGGAAAGGACCACTGACTCTTCAGTGTTCCCCAAGTAATACGTTTCAGCTAGTTAATAGATTTACTGTTAAATGGCCAATTAACCAAAATGTTAAGAATGTTTTAATGTAGTATGCTCTCTGCTTGCAACTCCGAACCTCACATTAAATAAAAACCAAGCTAATGAGTTTACGCTTACCTCAGGATGGAAGCTAGTGTAGTTTAATTAAAATACTTCTGAGGGATAAATTTGACTTTTCAGCCACCTCATATATATCGTAAACTAAATCGTATATCAAAAGCATTCTTTAGATTATTGTCGTTAAAAAGATTTCCATCCACCAGTGTTTTGCCGCAATGGCTTCTGGGACTTCAAGCTGGTTCGGTGCGCTCAAATCTGTATCTGATGCATCCTCGATATCAAGAACACATCCGAGTAATTTCATGCGACTCCAGTACTAACTGGAATTGAATTTCGGCGGTGCATAATGTAGAAGAGTACGAAGGACGCAAGACCGCATAACAACGCGTATTGGGAAATGGATAAGGTCATTTAACATTACAAATGAAACTAATGTCAGAATGTGATGGAGTAGTGCAGCTCCCTTCTGATAGTTTCTATTCTGAAAAGCACAACAGAAATAAAACTGAACTGAAAAACAGGTTGAACACCTCCAGAGTGTGACAATTAGCACACAAAAGCAAAAATCAGAAACGTCTCTTTCCTAAATACTAATCGAATACATGCAGCCATTTCTGCATGTCAGACATGGTGCAGTTAGCACAGATTCTTCACTATCCTAAATTATATCACTCATTATGTCAACACAGCTTTTCCTTGGTACACAGCAGGCTTTCCACTTTCTGTCTGCAACCCAGCCTTGTCACCACTATTGGAAGCATCCTGTCACTTCAAACTTTACTGCATGCTCAGCTATACATTAACAATAATCACTGAGAACTGAACATAAAGGCTGCCTGCTGAGAAGTGGATGGGATAAGGGCAGGATAAGAGCAGAGGAGAATATGAGGGAGGGAGAGAGAGAGAGCGAGCAACTGAGAGTAATAGTTTAGTATGCTGCTCTGGATTTGCTTCTCTTTCCCTCTGCATTCCATTCCACGCAGGGGAGACATGCAGAGAGGAAATGGGAAAGAAAGGCAGGGGAGGCATAGACCGAGGAAAAATGAAGGAAAAGAGAAAGTGCAGAAGCACAGAATATGGTTAAATAAAACAGGATGTAAATACACAGAGAGAGAGAGAGAGAGAGATTTACAAAGACAAAATGTGGGGAAATGAAGGAATCGCATACATGACGGAGCAAGTGAGAGGAAGAGAACAAAAACAAAAGTAGAAAGCACCAGAGAGATTGAGGGAGGGTCAGAGAGAGCGAGAGAGAGAGAGAGAGAGAGAGAGAGAGAGAGAGAGAGAGAGAGAGAGAGAGAGAGAGAGAGAGAGAGAGAGAGAGAACAACTAGGTTCAGGAACTTCAGATTCGAGAGACAAATATTCACAACATCTCTGGGTCCAAGCTACAACTCCATTTACAACTGCTCGTACAGTCCTGATTTAATTTAGCTCGGTCAAACCACTTCCGGTCACAGTTAAGAATATAAATTAGTATCAGCCTACTTTAATCACCTCAAAAATGTTGTGCTAATTTATTCGCCAAGAATCACTGGCTGCTTCCAGCAGGTTAACGCTTTGCCAAAGAATGCAGATACGTGAGCAAATCAAAAATCGTTAAACAACAATGATCTCTGCACAACTTGCGATTGGGTTCGACAAAGCAATACTTCTCAGCACAACGCTCTCTTTCAGAGTACTGGAGACTTTCAATATACTCTGTACGCGGAATCAACAATAATATTTTGTCATAGGTACCCAAAGAATAAGCTTAACCCTTTTATGTACAGTATCCACACTCATAAGCCTTTAAATAAAGGTTATTTTTAGAACTACTGTATATAAGATGTCAATCACCTGTAAATGAGACCATAGCAAAAGGTAAACTGCATAATTTCTATGCTATATCGAAAAAAATAAATAAGTATATACAGTGCCTATAGAAAATCATCATACCTTGTCAAAATCCTTACCTGTTGTCACATTACACCCTGGAAATTAATTAAAATAAATAACTTTTGCCAGCTCTATTTACACATTATAAACCTTGGCATCCAAGTGAAAATAACACACAAAAAAATAACAATCTCACAAGCTTTACACAAAGCTGGCCTGGAGGGCAGGGGGGCAAGAAAGAAGACTCTTCTGTAAAAGAGTCTCACGGAGACTTGTTTGCATTTCGCCCAAAAAAACCCAAAAACAAACAAAAACAACAACCCACTACCACACACCTGGAAGATTCTAATGCCATGTGGTAAAAGGTTTTATGGCCAGATGAGACCAAAATTGAACTTTTTTTTAACTGAACTGTAAGCGTTATGTTTAGAGAAAACCAAACATAGCACACCACCAAAAACCAGACCACACCTACTGTGAAGCATGATGGCGGTGGCAGAAACATGTTTTGGGGGTGTTTCTCTTTAGCAGGGACAGGGCAATTGGTCAGGAATGAATAGAAAATGGACGCTGCAAAGTACACCAAAATTCTTGAAGAAAACCTGCGGCCGTCTGCTATACAGCTGAAGATGGGCAGGTGGTTCACCTTCCAGCACGACAACGACCCGAGCACACTGCCAAAAAACTACACAGTGACTCAAGGATAAGAAGGTGAATGTCAGTGAGTGGCCAAGTCAGAGCGCTGCACTAAACACAATAGAAATTCTGCAGATGGACTTGAAGACAGCAGTCAATCGCCGCTCACCACGAAATTTGACTGAACTCCAACAATTCTGCAAGGAAGAATGGGCAAATATTCCCCAACCTAGGTGTGCAAAGCTTATAGAGACATCCAAACAGACCGATGGCCGTAATTAAAATCAAAAGGTGGCTCTACGAAGTATTAAATCATGAGACTCGTCAATTTTCCAACTCTTCTTATTCTCGTTCCCTTTTTTCTTTTTTTTTCTTCTTTAACACTTCCGAACTGTTGCCTTTTTATGTTACTTGAATGGTGTAAGGCAGAATGTGTAAATAAAGCTGGAACAAAAAAAACAAAAACAACAAAAAAAAACATGTGTGTGTTATATATATATATATATATATACACACACACACACACACACACACACACACACACACACACACACACACACACACA
>JAOUWY010000071.1:27369850-27380520 GCA_025728095.1 Prietella phreatophila
ACACACACACACACACACACACACACACACACACACACACACACACACACACACATATATATTTTTTTTTTTTTAATGGGCTGCAAGACAAAAAAAATCCTATTATTTTTGGACATCAAAGGTAAAAAAAAAAATAAAAAATACTAAATGTATATATTCTGTAATAATTTTGACCTAAAATATTAGTGAGCAAATGCACGATTTTACTTCAGTTACTTTATTATACAAGTGATTGTCTGAAAAAGTCCAAATTGATTTCAGTTTGGAGATCCTTTCTGAGTAATAAAGCTATTTTAATTTGTTTGAGAATTTATGCATGTAAGGGTTAATGTACTGATATTTGGTTTATTTTTCGTCTTTGTGCTGTGCTGCTTGGAAATGGGAATTGAAACAGCAAGGCTTCATGGAGAAGGACAAGAACAATCATGCACAGAACTTCCTCCCATCAGCCAGCGACTGCTATTTGTACAGACTGTTCTCTCCAGTTCCCCCCACCCCATCAGCGTTTCAAGGAGTGTGGAAACCTGTTGTGTCTGCCAAAGCAGCACGAACTTTGAAGGCAGAAAATTAATTACAGGAAATGGGAGCATTTTGCACCATGAAGAAAGGAGCAATGGGAAATTGCTCAAGAACGACTTCCAAGCTCTAGTAGAAGAGCTGTAATTCCACCTGCTGACATTTCTGTGCCGCTTCTGCCGACCACTCCAAAACACGTCTTTTAACACACTGGCAATCAAGCAGCAGCAGTTGATTTCTGGGGTTCATCTTTCCGGGCCATTTTGGAAACTTGTGCTCGATTCACACGATTGCATGCGCCATCCTATTAGCACTACATCCATACCAGGACATTTGAGTGCATCATTTCATCAGCGATTGGCTAATTGCCAGCCAAGCTTCACTCCAGTCTGCTGATAGAACACATAATGTGATTAGGCGTCAAGGTGAATTGGGAGAAATCTTGCATCAGCACACCTAATTCCTTGGCGTGTATCTGGTTGCTTCCTGTGAGAACACTCCCCATCTGCTTGCTTCCCGTCATGGCTCGGATGAACTCCTCTTCACTGTGTCCGTGTGCCTTTCCTCCGTTCTTCTGGAGAAGGTGAGGCGAATGCAGCTGTGGATGGCAATTTTACACATGCCTACTACTCAAACCATTTCAATGCAGTCTTTTTGTGGCAAACATGGAGGATGCTGTGCCATCACAGCTTCACGGTTTGGAACCGAAACATCCTGGATCCTTAACAGGTTGCCAAATTCTGTCTAAATATGGGCTGTCTTAACAGCACAGTGGAAATGCAACCCATACTCATGCACAGTGACCGCCTGCCGGACGGAATATGTTCAGCAATTTCCTTTCCATTTCAGTCTTTTTAGACTTTGCCATCACAGCTATTTTTAGAGGTTAAACTATTTTCCATTTGTGATCAAAGTCCTCCAAAAAAATAATAGAAAATAAAGGTTCTATTCCTGTTTTCCTCATTGTTTTCTCCACCACTGGTTTGTGTGGATCCGATCTCAATCGGATCCAATTGTCAGGGTCCTTTAAAAGACCATTTTTGTCAAAAAACACATCTATAAACATATATTTAATAATGGTTTACGTTTACATTATGCAAAACAAATAGAATGTGTGCTAAATGTGACTTTCAGAATTATTATCCAAATGTTATGTGAGAGCAGTGCTTCACTATATTTCTTCGCTGTGTGTGCGTGTGTATCTCTCTCTCTCTCTCTCTCTCTCTCTCTCTCTCTCTCTCTCTCTCTCTCTATATATATATTAATTACTTTGTCTTGGCTCCTTTTGCATCGATTTGAGCCACTGAACTCATCAGCAGACCGTGTATTCTCAATTTAAATGCCCCAGATTCTGGCACATAAATGTACGTCTACACACCAGGCGACAGAGGTGGTGTAACCTTGAGACTAAAGTGGCTTTGATCTCTAGGGTGATAAAGTGTGTGCTTATCTCTCATGTGATCAGTTTGCCTGGCTTTTTTAAGTTTAGCACGCAATCAACTGTATATATGCGCGTGCGCGCGCGTGTGTGTGTGTGTGTGTGTGTGTGTGTGTGTGTGTGTCGCTAGGCAACTGCAGCTCTAAACTGGGTGCTCCGTTGCATGCTGTTTACTGGGTGGGCATTTGTTATGCACCTCAGTTATCTGGACCTTAGTAGTCTAAGAAAGCATAAAATGTAATTCTTCAAACAAAGACTGTCATCATTACTCCATGAGGTTGCAGAATTTCTCATATTCATAGCAGGTTAGAGTTTAGGTCCTTCAGCCCTGAACGAGGTTCAAGAAACGAATTGGAAAGACTTGCATGTACACTTTAAACATCGTTTATATGAAAAAATCTGTTTTTATCAGTCCTTACCACATGCCCGCTTTCCATAAAATTGCTTTTCCTGTTTTTCAACAAGGTTGTATGTGCTTATTAAAAGTTCACGTAAAAACAGGTGGACGGAAACCCCACTAATTGTGGCTTGGGTTCTCCTGAAGAGCTTCTCTGAATTACAGCAGGGGGTCTGACTGCAGCTTACTGAGGACTGTACACACAACAAATCAATCAATTATTCGCTCGCTAACATGCAAGGGTAGAACTAATTCTGAACCCCCCAGAAAAAAAAACCAAGTACTAGGCCACAAATCATACTTTTGGGATATGAGTGCGCTAATAAGGTTTAAATGGTCAGCCATTAAAGCCGTTATATTGAGAGAATAGGTTCACATACAGTAGGTCAACTGTTCTTGTCTCTTGGGTTCGATTCCTGCCCGTATCTCTTGGCACGTGGCTGTCCTCTTTTAGTGTTCTCCTAGAGAACATGTATAAGCCCTTGATGTACACGTAGAGAAGAGATTTAACTTAGCAGCAGCAGCGAATTTGAATGACTTGCTTTGGATAACAAAGTCAGCAAGAAGCACATTCAACATGACTGTTCACATTTATTGTATTAAAGTGCAGAACTGTGCTTGGTTACAAAAATGTCTCTCACAGACACATATGCACGGTTGACATGACTGCATCATATAAACACTGCAGATTTGACAGCTGCATATACTGTACATTCTTGTTGCGAATTTCCCGTTCTACCACATTCCAAAGCTCTAGTGAATTCGGATCTAGTGACTTGGGAGGCCTTTGAAGTACACCGTCATGTTCACTGAAGCAGTTTGAGCGGTAAGCTACAGTTCTAAAACGCTGTTGTGGCATTCAATCAGTGCTCGATTGGTATTAAGGGGATCAGTGTCTGCCGTGAAAACATTCCCCATGCCATTACACTACCAGCACCAGCTTGATCTGTTGACATAGGTCAGGTTCTGTCCATGCATTCATGCGCCGATTTCTGACCCTTACATCTGCAAGTCGAAGCTGAAATCAAGATACCTGGAGACTTTTCATTTTAGTCTTCAACAGTCCAGTTTCAGTGGGTCTGTGCTCACCGCAGCCTCAGAGGCCTGCTCTTGGCATGGAACCCGATATGGTCTTCTGCTCAAGGTTAAATGTGTTGTGCCTTCCGAGATGCTTTTTGGCTCAACACGGTTGTAAAAAGTTACCATGGCGTTTCAGTCAGTTCAAAGCAGCTGTTCTCTCGCTCAGACCTCTCACATTGACAAGGTGTTTCTACTCACAGAACTACAGCTCTCTGGATGTTTTTCATACCATTGTTGTAGACTGTTGTGCGATCAGCAGTTTTTAAAAACACTCAAACCAGCCTGTCTGGCACCAACAACTACACCCTGGTCAAGGTTACTGAGATCACATTTCCCCCCCCATTCTGACATTTGATGTAAACATTAGCTGGAGTTCTTGACCTGTAACTGCATGATTTTTAAGCACTAATACACACACACACACACACACACACACACACACACACACACACACACATCATATAAACTATACTGCACATACAACATCACAACACACCTAAAGCAAACAGTTCAGAGACAGCAAGCTCACATGAACTCACACTTTAACCTTGCAGTATCGATCAGCCTTTCTCTGTCTGGAGTAACTTTCACACAGTTCCCTCAGGGCCTGAACTCACATCGCTGATGTACTGTCACACACAGCGTGTCAGCTACAGTACACTGCCTTTACTGCAGCATCAAACCTCCAGCATCAGGGCCTTCAACTTGATTAACACTGCTAGTGCTTTTCCAAATACCTAATTTTAAATAACATGCGGAAATACATGCTGATCGTGTAATGTAACAATTACATAACCAAAATGTACATACGAGACGAAGACTAGCAGGTATTTGGACAGGCCTGTGTGCTGCAACAGCTTTAACACGGCACTGAAGCAATGATGAATGTGACACTAATTGGTTTGTCATTATATTGGGAAATCGTTTAGTGTCCAGAGTTTTGCAACTGGAATATGAAGATAATCCTGTTACTATTCGCGAAACTGATATTGAGATTATTAGCATGATATGGGTGGAGATAAGTGATGTCCAATTTGATTTTCAGTAAATTTCAGCAGATTTGGAGGCTATTTAAGTCAGTAAATAATTTGATGATGAACATTCATATCAATCAACATACTCAGTTTCTGGTATGTTTTGTGTGCTTTTTTATTTTTAAATGCCAACAAATACAGTACAGACACCTGCAGTGCAGTAACTGAGGTAAGTATCCTCCAAGTAAATCGAGTACACTCCAAGGGTGCTTTCACATATGAAGTGTTCAGTCTGTTTGAATGGAACCCTGTTGTGTTTTCCCTCTCGGTGTGGTTCGTTTTGGCAGGTGAGAACACAGCGAATGCACTCAGCTGTAACAACCACTTTGAGAGTATCTGAGCAATGTGGTCTCGGTCCAACGCCAAGTGAACTTTAGAACAGTCCGATTGTGGCGAGAATACAAATTTGTTTTTGTAGTTGTGAGCTCATGGCCAAAACCTGTTTATTGTTTTTGCGTCACTTTATTTCTGAAGAATGAATTAGTGAGTCTTACAAGATTTTTTTGCTTAATTTAATTAAGGTGCAGCATGACGCTAAAGTAAATAGCAAATTAATCCAAAGTATCCGTTTTGTTCAGATTCAAACAGCCTTACAGGTGTGAACGCTAACACACTCGAGATTTCTTGAATGTCCTACAGCAGAGGTTCTCAACTAAAGCCTAAACTAAACTAAAGTCCCCCCCCCACGTGATCATGTGGCACTCCCCCCTTACAATTATCGAAAAGACCAGGTATAATGATCTATTCTATATAAAATCTATGTATAACCTAATCTATAATCTGTTTAGATAGATAGATAGATATTTTTTGCTTTTTGTACTTTTTATAAATTACTTTTAGGATTTAAAAAAAAAACTTTTATAAAGCTACATAACGGACAGATATGGAACATGTAGGATCAAAAACGTTTCTGAACACTAAAACTACTTTGAGAACTAGGCTGTAATAACGTTTACTATTTTACATGTAAAACATATTGCATTACATTCATCTTACATTCTAAAAACATTCACATAAGAATGATGTAAATTGGGACGAAGGGCACGTCTCGTTATCCATGACATTGTATTTGCTGACGATAACGGAATTCTGGTTATTTTCACAGTGTAAAAAATGTACAACGTGCATTGAATAGTTTCTGAGATACATAAATGATGACGATCAAAACGGCAAGCGCTAAGAATTAGATGGATTTAGAAAAATGGACAAAAACTCATCGTTCAGAACAGAAACTGTACTCGCCTCCGCCATGTCGAAAGTTTAAAACTCCTCCCATCTCGGAAACTCGGGCATCAAAATGATCTTGGAGTTTCCCCAGTCATAATTATGACTTGAGGTTGTACATGTACAACGTCCTAGTGGGAAACTTGGATTTACAGTAATTCTGATTAGTTAGCAGTGTTAGTCCTCTGGAGTAAGATTGTACAGTGGGTAAGTGTTGAATAACACTACAAAATCCTTCGCGCGCCCTCAGTACCAGATCAAATAAAACTGTGGGCGGCCGTGGCTCAGGTGGTAGAGCGGGTCCCACTAATCGTAGGGTTGGCTCCACATGCCGAAGTGTCCTTGGGCAAGACACTGAACCCAAAGTTGCTCCCGATGGCACATTAGCGCCTTGCATGGCAGCTCTGCTACCATTGGTGTGTGTGTGTGTGTGTATGAGAATGTGTGAATGAGACACAGTGTAAAGCGCTTTGGATAAAAGTGCTATACAAGTGCGCCATTTATTTACCAAAACTTGTGCTTGATCGTGCTGACAGTAATATTCTGATGATCCGATACAGACATTTGCTTATGTTTATTCAGTAAAGCACCAACTTTTTAAATCTTCTCTGATATCACATGCATACAACATTGAAAATTAAAACCAAACAAACAAACCAAAAGCTTCCAAACCCCAGACAGATGTGATGAAGTTTAGCAACAGATTATGCTTTTAAAACAAATCAGTTAATGTTGTAGCTTTCCTCTACAGCAGCAGAAACACGGTCACTGCCTTCTCAAATTTCCATGAGGAAACACTTCTGTTGCGTTTCCATTGTGCTTCCCTACATTTTGTTGTGTTGTTTTGGTTTTTGTGATGTGATGCGGTGCTGAGGTGCTGACAGATGTGGTTTTAGGTTATGGTTTGAAAGTTTTGTGGTTTGCATTTCTACTTTCCCCATTTTCCTCCCTGGTAGTTTGATAAAGTTTTTTGTTATCGCAACCTGCTGCATAAAGCAAGCCAGCTAATGTCAATATGATCAACAGAGAAAAAAATCCTGGTACATTCTAACTCGCAGATAAAATACAATATAGCAGTATCAGTCAACTGACTTGGAGAAGTTTTTCTAAGGATGATACCAATCACATTTTGATTTTTAAGCCATTTAAGCTGCACCGTATCGAGTCCAAACGTACACCGCGTATATATATTCACTAAGGATACAGTATGGTAAAGTACAAACCAAGTTTTAAAAAACAAATTTAAGATGTCTGCTGTAAATTGAAATAGTTTGCAATTGGACGAGTCGATTTTGAGCCCAGGCTCACCTGTGAAAGCATTAGTGGCCGGTAGGTCGGCCTCCTGCATGCTGCTCCTGTGCCCAGAGCGTCGTCTTCCTCCTTAACCACTCTGATGGGGCTGCTGGGGATGACACAGCCACGACGCCGCCATCTTCACCTCACAAGTCCATCGCACTGCTGACGCTGCTGCTGAGAGAACGGCGCCACTTCACCACGACAACCAACACGCCAAGCCTCCAATTTACACCTTTACCCCCCCCACCCAGAGTGCGGCGATCATGGCTGCCTTAGCCAGATAGAGAAAGAGAGAGAGAGAGATAGAGAGAGAGAGACAGATCCAGGTGGAGTTTGTTCAGGTACTTGAGGCAGGTGTATAGTTGCTGCTGTTCCCAGGAGGACGTGCTCGGCCGAGCAATACTCTAATCAGCATACCAGCTCATCAGTCAGAGTGCAGCGTTTATACACTCACTAGGGAAGCTCCAGAACGGCATCACTGCAGAGAGAGAGTGAGAGAGAGAGAGAGAGAGAGAGAGAGATTACATTTTCAGCCATCAGCTACACAAATTATAAGAGATGCATCAATACTTTTTATTGGAGCACATATATAATGCAAAACCAATAAGCCCATACACTATTTCTCAAATTTTTTTTTTGTGATTGTTCCAGCCAAAAATTTGGTATGTTTTTTGTCCTTTTTTTCTTCTTTTTTAACGTGAATTGGTGAAATCGGAATTGCACAAAATTGCTTGTCTGGTCAGTAATGTTTGCTGGTAAATGAGACCTTTTAGCTGTACTCATGTTTGATGCATGCGAATACAAGCAGGCTTTGGCTGAACGTGTGCCGTGATGAGGTCACAAGGCGTGCCTTGGTGCAAATCTGCAGTAATTTAGAAAAAATCCCAAGATCTTCAGAATAGTGCACCGTTTACCTGATTTTTCGTTCGCTTCTGCGATCTATATAATACAGAAGATTAGTAACCTACTTAGCATTAAATCAGTCAGGAACATCGGAAAACAGTTTTTTATTTTACTCTGTTTATGACGTTTCCCCCGGTTTACATAGTGGCCATGAAATGCGCTCGAATTTTAAAGGAAGTACATCAGCTAGCTATATATGCTACCTTGGACCTGTAAAACACTAGGTTTTGTTTCACGTCGGAAACGGCTTCTGTAAAGCTGCGTGTACATTTTATTGTTTTTACCACGTCAAAATCCCACGATATCACTGACCAGGAGTGGCTGATCGTCATCATCAACAACAACAACAACATACTGAGTAAGACCGTCTGTTATTTTCCACTCACCTAGTGTAACCCTAGGCAGCATTGTTTGCTGAAGTGCATAAAAACATGCTGAGTTTGATGTTTAAGATGTTTTATCGGGCTACTTGTGCTCGAGTTCCTCCTCTTGATCTTTTCTCAGAAAACAATCTGCACACTGCTTTGCTTTGAATCATGGAATATTGTCCAGATCGCGGTCGTTTAGTCTCGGCTGTTCATTACATTTAAATTATATTTGTGACAATTGGCAGACACTGTTATCCAGAGCGATTTACATTTATATATCTGAGCAGTTGAAGGTTAAGGGCCTTGCTCAAGGGCAGCTCACAGTGGCAGCTTGGCAGTGTTGGGGCTTGAACTCACGACCTTCTGATCAGTAGATTAACGTCTTAACCACTGCCTCATTAGAGCAACAACCTACACCAGCCTGATGTCACACAATGACGCATGCTATTTAGAAGGAAACGTTATCTATCTGCTTCCCTACAAATCACAGCAGAAGATATGACGTGAGGCGGCGATTCTGAACCCGAGCAGCATATGCGAGTCAGAACCATCTAGAACCTTTCTAGCGCTTCTTTGTAAAACCGAGCGAGTTATTTTTATGGAAGTGAGTGACGCATGCTGCAGTATCCACCTCGCTGCAGCAGATATCTCTGCTTTTGAGCAATACTACCAAGTCTGAGCTGCCCTTTAAAAGTAGTCTCCTGAACCTACTGCTGTCACTTACAAAAGAGCTCGAACATTCTGTTACCTAAGGTTAAGTGAGCATGCTGCCTGGCCTCGGACAACCCAAACAGTGATCACGAGGTCTCAGTGTGTGTGTGTGGTGAGCTCAATGCTCTGAACGAGTGACGAGGCTCGAAAAAAAGTCCAGACCTGCTGTTCGCTCACCTTGGATGAACCGCACTAACCGGCGACGTAGTGAAAACACGCTCCACCAATGCGCGGGAACGACATTAGACGACCTAGCCGAGCCTCGTGCTGTAGAATGACGCGACAGCGTCCAAGTCAAACAAGGGCATGTTCCCACGCACATGTGCAGGCTCACAATCACTGAGGTTGTTTAACAACGACTGAACTACGTCCCGAGCAGGTCAGGCCGATGGAGACGTAACGGAGACACCGAATGCTGGGCTCCAAACTCCAGAATGCAACGTAGCCTACGACACAACTGATGCACGAGATCAAAACGTGTTCACAACAACGGTACAGCATGAAAGTGAAGTGCCTTGAAACGTGCAGCATCATTCAATCTGAGCTGGCATGAACGCTTCCTTCTTCAAGGTGAACGGATTCAAGTCATTTCCTTCTTAACCAACTTACAGCTATGAAACTGAATAAAAAACACGCGTCACACATGTTTTTGACTTGTATGCTTTCTGACATTTCTCTCATTCAATAATGCCAACTTCGGCAAGATGATGCTTACAGTGTTGGGGACACTTCAGAGTCTCAAGAGTATTTGATTTGACAGAAAATCTATATGAGAAGCTGAAGTACAGAATGAGGTCATCGAAATAGTTGATCCGCATTGGATGCAAATGTTTTCTTTAACAAACAGTTATTTCATGGTGGTACGGGGATGTCTAAAGTGTTCCATGATCATTTCTTCACTACAACTGAACATTCCTCCTGTAGGTAGAGGAGCACCTGTATATGAATTCAATACATGTACAGGGGGTCCAAAAGTCTCCGTACATAAAGGAAATGAACACTTTTCAGCAAAATTTTCATTGGCAGATTATATTCCATTAAATTTCTCCCCTAGGTAGGCTTTAAGTACATCTTTGACAAAAGAAGAACGTGCTGAAATCATTCTCATGGCTGGAATGGGAAGCTGTTCCAAGGTTGTGATTTAACAGGAAACATGGCACACACACACACACACACACACACACACACACACCTGTTGCCAAACTTAAGAAATTCGAAACGATTGAGACGTGGACATCCATAAATTTCCCCTGACGTAAGCTGAATCGACATGGTGCAAGCAAACCCAGTCCACTACAGTGTGATTGGAGACATTTGGGACACCCTGTATAATGAAATCTGTACTGAATGTAGCTCAGTATTTCAGTATGCAGTTTAGGAGTCATTTTATTGAACAATCCTTAATGAGCATGTTTGGCATGTTTGTATTAAACAGTCCCTTCAAGATTTAGTGATTGCACAAATGAACGCAAAGCCAAGCAACCGCCAAAATATTTGGAGGAGTTTGCGATTATTCAAAATAACCACAGATTTGGGCCAAGACACATCATGTGACATCATCACAACATACATTAAGCTAAAGCCCTGGTCGGTGTGCACCAAACATGAGAATAGCTGGGGCAGCTGTGTCTCGGGTGGTAGAGCGGGTTGTCCACTAATCGTAGGGTTGGTGGTTTGATTCCCGGCCCACATGACTCCAGATA
>JAOUWY010000071.1:27448384-27461688 GCA_025728095.1 Prietella phreatophila
AGTCAAATAGCATAAAAAAGACCATAAACATATTGGGTAATAAATTAGATAAAGAGAGAGAGAGAGAGAGAGAGAGAGAGAGAGAGAGAGACGGACAGAGAGAGGGAGACGGACAGAGAGAGAGAGAGAGAGAGAGAGAGAGAGAGAGAGAGAGAGAGAGCAACCTGTCTGGTTTCTGCTCGTTTACGGCTGATAGTTTTAAAATTCAATTAGCCCACAGGTCCAGAAGCAGACCACAGATACTTAAGAGTGAAGAATTAATGCTAACTGATCCAGTTTAGATTTACTCCAAATCATCCTGCAGCACATTATGACAAGACGATTACAACACATCAATCACCCTACAGAGCCGGGACGGTCTACTTCACCGCAGAATTTACTGTGCTCCTGCGAGAACTGAAAATGTACCATGATTGAAAGCATTGCTCAAACTGGTCAGGGTTTAAGCAGTATATACTGATGATGTGTACGTAATGAGAGAGAAGTAAAGCTGTAAGTGCTGTGATGAAGCATGCATGCGCTTACCTGGTGGTAAAAGTAGTTTAGTGCTGGTTGGTCCTCAGTAAACTGGTTTAGGAATGATTTTGGCAAGTAGCGTATGCGGAGCTCATACCTGAGGGGTTAAAAAGCATGACATTTTCTGAATTGAGCTCCCACTGAGGATGTATAGTCTACAAAGTTCCAAACATGGAGTGACCATTTTATTTATATCTTTAAAAATATAGTAATTTAATGACAGAAAAACAGCACCGCAGGGTTAGGGTTAGTGATATGAGTACAGGAGGTCATGCTCTTTTTTGATATCACTCTACCACCTTGTGTAGATACAGTGGTGCTTGAAAGTTTGTTAGAATTTTCCATATTTCTGCCAAAATATGACCTAAAACATGATCAGATTTTTAGTCCTGAAAGTAGACAAACGGATGAGACAAGAATATTATACTTGGTCATTTATTTATTGAGGAAACTGATCAAATTTTACATATCTGTGAATGGCAAAAGTATGTGAACCTCTAGGATTAGCAGTTAATTTAGAGTCAGGTGTTTTCAATCAATGGGATGACAATCAGGTGTGAGTGAGGGTTCTGTTTTATTTAAAGGAAAGGGATCTATCATAGTCTGATCTTCACAACACGTTTGTCGAAGTGTATCATAGCATGAACAAAAGAGATTTCTGAGGACCTCAGAAAAAGAGTTGTTGAGGCTCATCAGGCTGGAAAAGGTTACACAACCATCTCTAAAGAGTTTGGACTCCAGCAATCCACGTTCAGATAAATTGTGTACAAATTGAGGAATTTCCAGACCATTGTTTCCGTCCCTAGGAGTGATCAACCAACAAAGATCACTCCAAGAGCAGAAGTGTAATCGTTCACAAGGTCACAAAGGAACGCAGGGTAACTTCTAAGCAACTAAAGGCCTCTCTCACATTGGCTAATGTTAATGTTCATCTTCATGAGTTCACCATCAGGAGAACACTGAACAACAATGGTGTGCATGGCAGGGCTGCAAGGAAAAAGCCTTTATTGAGATCATTTTCCTCAATAAATAAATTACCAAGTATAATATTTTTGTTATATTTATTTAACTTTGTTCTCCTTATGTACTTTTAGGACAGATCTGAAACTCTGACAATGTTTTAAATCATGCAGAAATATAAAAAATTCTAAAGGGTTCACAAACTTTCAAGCACCACAGTAAGTATAAATTACAAATATATAACTATCTGAATTGAGGTTGCGCAGAGTGAAGTAAAAAGCACTATGAGATCAAGTAGTGTATTACAATGACTGTCATGAACTCCCCTCTTGGCACGCGTCACGGCTCCCAGCACAGACATCGCAGCTTCCGTATTTGATGCTTTGTTTATGAAGCCATGTTTATCTCCACCCCTGTATTGTCACTGCTTTATCTTCCTTCTGTGTCATGATTGTTCTCATCTGTTCTCAGTTTTCCTATTTAAACCCTGCTGTTTCATTGTTTCCATGAGACTGATCATGCATTTTGGCCCTTAAATCCAAGCCTTTGTTTTCTAGTTTCTGTGATTTCTGGTATCGACCCTCACTGTTGTTTCCTGTCTTTCCTATGGATTATCCTCAGTTAATACCTGCCTGTTCTCTGACCCCTGCTGCTGTATAATCCATTCATCAATCAACACAAATGCGATAAAGTGATTGAGTGAAGAAACATAGCATGCTTCTTTTACATTCCGCAATTGCCACTACCGTATTAATCGCTGTCCCATACGTTTTGCAGAATTCTATGCCATCCTCCTGTTGGTGACTTTTATATGTGCGTCGTAGTCACCCTCTTAGATTTTAATCAAATTTGTTGTTAGCTGTCTCTAGTCACACACACTGTTGAGCACACCACAAAATGCTTTCTAATCAGATGGGCCTTTTTAGGGACACTTCCTCATCAATATGTTCTTGACACTAGGCCCTGCAGGACATTTCTAGGAGAAAAAATGAGTAGGATCTCTCTGTGGTCCTACTCTAGTTACATCACTCACACACCCAAGTCTACTGTGTGAAAGAGTTCACTCGGGTGCCAGGTGTGAGTTAAGCTATAGGAGTGAATGCTATTATTTCCATCTTTACGCCATTCTGTTATTGCAGCCCTTTACATTCTCACAACCTGGGTGGGCGTTGCATCTTATCTGGGAGGGAAAAAAGGAAAAAGAGTCTGGGCATTCTTGGAAGGCTTCTACAGACAAACAAAAAAAATCTTGAGAATCTCCTGAAAGGTGTCAGAGTGCCTCTTTTCTGCATCCTCATGCAGTTATAATAATAATGATAGTCTTTATTAAGTCACATATAAATGCGCACAGTGAAATTCTTTTCTTTGCATAACCCAGCATGTCAGGAAGTTAGGGTCAGAGCACAGGGTCATCCATGATACAGCGCCCCTGGAGCAGAGAGGGTTAAGGGCCTTGCTCAAGGGCCCAACAGTGGCAGCTTGGCTGGGGCTTGAATCCCGACCTTCCGATCAGCAACCCAGTGCCTTAACCGCTAAGTCACCACTTCCCCACTTGTTCTGTGTCTAGATTTCCAAATGATAAACATGGAGGCTTTCTGCTAATGTTCGCTGTCAAATGGAAGCGATTTGAGATTCTAGCGAGGCAGGTTCCACTGCAAGCTGCCAGATTCCTCAATTACAATTTGTGCCTGCACCAAGCAGCTTCCTGCCTGCAAGCTAAACTTATCCCCCGTTCTCTCACAGCTGCCTTTTTGATTGCTCTCCATTACCAACAATTAGTCACACAATCCGATCCAACGCAACACTTGAGCAGCCTCGGTGAGAAGCTTGTGCATGACACGCGAGATAAGCAATGACAGACAGAAGTGATGACAAACAGAGGCCAGCTTCAGTTTTCACATAATTTCACCAAACACTATTAAATGTGTGTGTGTGTGGGGTATATAAGGCAGAACACAGCAAACAGTAATACTGTTTACTCTTGTCCACATATATCTGGATAAATTTGAAAATTTATTTTTTATTACCCGGTTTAAAAAAAATAAAAAAATAAAAAAAGGAGTGTTTTTGACAATATGTCTCACGTGAGCAGCCAACCAATTAGGTGGTGCTAATATTTAATTCGTTCTGTAGCTGTGAAGTCTTCATTGTTATGTGTAGTCTTGAGGAATGATGTGCAAGTAAGAAATGGCAAAGTGATTTGACTTGTCTCATAAATTATGTCAAACAACAATAATGTTAAAAACATGCTTATTGAGGGGTTAAAAAAAACAGCAACATGTTCAAAAGTGCATTCATTAATTCATCTTCAGTAACTGCTTTATCTTTATTTCAAGATTAGCCCGAAAGTTCTGAAACAAAATGGACGCTGCAGTCCATCACAGGGCACCATGCACACACATTCATAGACTCATTCTCACATACTGGCAATTTAACTCAGCCAATCCTTCTACTGGCAAGTTTTTAGGAGGTCGGAGAAAACAGTAAAACACAGAGGAAACCCACACAGACACAGAGGAGAACGTGCAAAACTCCACAGAGACAGTAACCTGAGCTCAGGATGGAACTAGGGACAGTGGAGCTGTGAGGCAGCAGTGCTACTTGCTGTGCCACCATGCTGCCCGAGACTCCCTTTCGAGCAAGTTAGTCTCAGAGCTGGAAAGTGTTGGTGGCTAATCAGAACCTGCCTCATACTAAAGTTTTGGCATAAATGACTAAACTGTCCATTCATTAGAAATGGAAGAGAATGATTACGCAGAGAGACAGGATTTTTTGAGCATCATGAGTGGAGAATAAACAATACTGCAACTGGGGCAGACTGTTTCATTTAGCTTCATTTAACCTTCACTATGTGCTTGAAGAGGAAGAGCCAATGCTTGAATACAATGGCTCTTTATACTAGCAGGTAATGCATTGTGTATGACTAGAGATTAGACTCTGTGCTTTTCTAAATTGTGCAAATGATCTCGGTCGCATTGTATTTCCATCAGATTGGACATTAGAATGAAAAAGTCTGATCAAAACCCAAATACTGAGGTCTATATCTCATAAAGCATGCCTCCATTAGAATCTGAGTTTTGTTAAATGAATGGAGGACTATTCACCATTACTAGCTCACAAGCCATGTTTTCACTATACTTGGAACAAGCAGATTTCGTGTCAGGGCTAATAATTTTTAATTTCTTTAACAGCTAATATAGAAAGAAAGAAAAGAACAAAAAGAAAAGAAAAACACTACGCCTTATTGATTTTCATAAAAACTAAAGTTTTCATTTGGTATGTACCAAATGTACGTCCTTTCAGACATATGGGCTTGAGATCAAAAGATAAGAATGACACAACAGATCAGAATTTCATCTTTTAATTTCCTAATATTAACATCTAGATGTGTTAAACAACTCAGAACAAGACATAAGCTCATCGGTCAAGCATGGTGGAGGTAGTGTCAGGGCTTAGGCTTGCATGGCTGCTTCTGGAACATCATTAATCAGTATTGATGATGTAACTCATGATGGTAGTAGAAGAATGACTTCAGAGGTTTACAGGAACATTTTGTCTACCAATTTACAGTGAAATGCATCTGGTCTAATTGAGGGGACCTTCATCATGCAGCAAGACATTGACCCAAAAAGCACTGCAAAGGACTTCATCAGGTCAAATAAGTTTTAGACTGGCCAAGTCAATCACCAGACCTTAACCCAGTTGAGCATGCATTTCATCTCCTGAAGAGGAGACTGAAGGGAGAAACAGACAACAACTGAAAGAAGCTGTGGTACAAACCTGGAAATGCATCTCAAAAGAAGAATGCAGCAGTTTGGTGATGTCAGTGGATCACCGGCTTGATGCAGTTAGGGAAATGCAACCAAATATTAAGTATTACTTACTTTATTTACTTTACGACCATCTGTTCCTTGCTCCCCTAAGATTTGGGTGGTCACCAAAGGTGCCATGATTTAATAAATATCAGGAAATCTTTTGATCTCAAACCCTGATGACTTCAGTGTATAGGGAAAACAAATGACTGGAGGAGGACTGTATAGTGCGAGTATATCCACCCTATCCAGTATAATATTGCTAGCTAGTAGGTAGCTTATTTGTTTATTAGCACAACATGGCAGGCACTGCTAATGTGTCAAGCTGATTTTGGAAAACCCTTTTGAACGCATTATTTTAAAACCACCAGCCACCACTGCTGTATTCAAATAGATATGGATTTCATACAGACTTTATAGATTACACAGGAGCTCTCCTGCCCACTTCTAGGAGCTGAAATGGATTAATGGGGAGACAGGAACAACCTAGGCTGCTAAATAAGAAATCAATTTGTTTCCATGCTTTTCAAAGGACTCAAGGTTTCTGAAGTGTACCCAGCTAACCTCAGCCCCGCTCTGATATGGTAGAGAGGCGATCCGAACCACGGTGAAAGGCTGGTTCATTATACAGTCGATTTAACACACCTGAATTAGAAGTAAATGTCACATTCTGCACTAGTATGAACAGTGCAGGCACTGAGGAAATCTCCAAAAGACTCTCATTCTCACATGGTATTAGCGCAGTTTAAATGCTCAAAGCCGAGGGCTTACTGAGCATTACCGAGTATAACGCAAATCAAACTTGCTTAATTCCTGGCTACTCGATGACATGACTGTACGCAGAAGGGAAACGCACACAAACCGTACAAATCATCTGGATCTAAAATGCGTCACTCCAGCAGCTGTGAAATGCTGACTCACCTCCACTCATCCTGTGGGTGGCAGCACTCATATCGCTCCCTCACGTGTGAGACGCCCATGTCCGGGTGGAGCCAGTGAATCTCGCCTGTCTTCAGATGGCTGAGCCGCAAGCCAAAACAAGCGACGCACCTCACCTTGTGGATGTCCACAATCTTCTGGATGATCCCCTGAAAAGAAACGATTTAAAATATGACAGTCCTTATTCAGATTTTTTAATCCTGATTCGAAAATATAGACGTCTCTCTTCCTTGTAAAACCATGTTCTATCATTTCGCTTGTTGCCATTAATGTGCTGGGAGGTTTATAAACATAACAGCACACCACAACATAGACAAGTATTTACTGGGCAAAATCATTTGGAGTCTGTATTTTAAAATAAATTCAATTAAAGCAGTGGCGGGAGAATTGAAGCTGCATCAGGCTGATGAACTTTTAAGCACATTTAAGAGCATGTGAGTGTCGGAGAGAGAAATGAGGCAAAAGAGCAGAGAGAGTGTGACAGAGAGAAAGAGAAGGAGAGAAAGAGGAGTTGGTGACTCATCATCTCTAAGGTGCTTGATGTTGTTGTTTGTTTTTGTTTCTTTTTTAGATAAACCGCTGCACACATACATACATACATACACACATACATATATACACACATAAATATATGTACATACATACACAAAAAGAAAGAGAAGGAGAGAAAGAGGAGTTGGTGACTCATCATCTCTAAGGTACTTGATGTGGTTGTTGGTTTTTTGGGTTTTTTTTTTTTTAGATAAACTGCTGGCCTGTGCACCTTTTGTGCTGAAATGGGGTGTGGTGGGGGGCATCGTGAAGTATCGCCTATATAACTAGCTAACTAGCTTCACTTGCTATCCATATGAATTACAATCAGTAATGAAGACTAAATAAATATTTGTTTAACTATGACAATGAGGTGCTTGTTTGCCTTCACTGTGGCAACTCTTCTCCAAAGCAAGAGTAGAGTTGCTGCTTATGATTGACCTCACACACCGGTTTTTAGCTATGTTACAGTGTAGAAAATATTAGAAATATCTGTCATAAACTGTACACTTAACTATAGAATCAACCACTTGTTAACAGCTGTGAAGATCTCAAACAGAAATCTGCAATTTCTATATGCTACCTGAGTGAGAGCATATAATCTGCACAGATGTTTTGCCCAGATTTAAGGTAAAACCCAATAAGCTTGCCTAATGGTCAGTACTTTATTGGGTTACACCACCCTGACGAGCGCTCCTGTCATGAAAAATGGCACAATCCACTCGGATTGAGAATTTTGGCCTCGCAGCTTGAGAAGTGGATTACAGGACATAAGTGCTCGTCTTGCCTTCACAACAAGAAACACCATCACTATATGGCTGAGAGAAAGAGAAAATGCCACATGATTTATTATACAGGAAACCGCCAAATTGTGGGTAAACCTGGAAGTAACAGTGATATCCATCCATCCATCTATCTTCTACCGCTTATTCCTTCTTGAGGGTCACAGGGAACCTGGAGCCTATCCCAGGAATCATTGGGCACAAGGCATGGTACACCCTGGACAGAGTGCCAGTCCATCACAATCACATACACACTCACACACCCATTCATACACTACAGACAATTTAGACACACCAATCAGCCTACCATGCATGTCTTTGGACTGGGGGAGGAAACCGGAGCACCCGGTCGAAACCCCCGCAGCACGGGGAGAGTATCCAAACTCTGCACACACAGGGCCCCGGCGGGAATCGATCCCCGGACCCTGGAGGTGTGAGGTGAAAGTGCTAACTACTAAGCCACCGTCGTAACAGTGATATAAGTAGAAGAATTTGTTAGGGATTAAAAAAAAAAAAAAAAAAAATGGAGATTATTAATAATAACCTTGACATCTGGGCGGGGGGGTATACTTCTGTTGAACTATAAAACAAAGTATACATGCTCAAAGCACTTATTTCCCTTCTATAATTATCACAGAACCCTGAGCGAGACAGTTCATTTTGACATCCGCTGCGAGAGTCTATAGTGATTTTTAAGAGCAAGACAGCATTTGTTTTCCAAAATGTCACACTGTGCTGCCGTGTCAGAATCAGACATGCTCATGAACACATTCGTTTTTTACTATATACTTTTGAATCAGACACTTTTCCAGGCCAACAGAAGATGGCTGTGGTTCCAAGCGGTTGGGAGAAATAATTCAGGTCCATGGCGCTCTGTCTTTGCAGTGACTATTTCATCTCAGCTAAGAAGGAACCTCCTTTGGCATTTGTTGAGGATTTGAGGGCAAAAGATCTGCATCAAAGTATTTTAAAAAATAATCCTTATATTTATAATTATGTTCGTTCGTCCAATTACGTTTGAGCCTGTGACAATGGAGGTCCGTGGATTCATGCTGTAGTCGCCTAACTCTGACCCTACCATCTGTGTGCCTCAGCAGAAATCCACCTCAAGGTTCAAAGTGTTGTGCATTCGGAGATGCTTTTCTGCTCACCACAACTCTACAGAGTGGTTATCTGACGTACTGAAGCCTTTCTGTCAACTCGAACCAGTCTGGCCATTCTTCACTAACCTTTCTCATCAACAAGGCATTTCTATCCTCAGAACTGCTGCTCAATGGATGTTTTATTCTTTATTGCACCATTCTGAGTAAACTCAGGAGATCAGCAGTTATACAAATACTCAAACCAACTCGTCCAGCACCAACAATCATGCCACGGTCAAAATCACTGAGATCACATTTTCCCCTCATTCTGATGTGATGCGAAAATTACCTGAAACTGCCGGCCCGTAGCTGCATGATGTTATGCTTTGTGATGCTGCAACATGATTAGCGGAGTAGATAATTGCATGAATGAGCAGGTGTACAGGTGTTCATAATAAACTGCTCCAAGAGTGTAAAATTCTAATTGTGTGCCATAAACAAGTTGGTAAGTCTTAGATCCATCAGTTAAATCTTTATGAATGCTCAGAAAAATGACACTCATGAGCTGAAATGTACAACTCATTTGATGCCAAAGCCCTTGCTGCAGTGTTATTATTTATGATAGCTATTATCTTCCATCACTGGCACTAATATATATACACACCTTGATGTCAGTGGAATCTCCATGTCTGATGTTGCTGGCCCATGTGGAGGGCTCACTGCTGTTTTCAAAATAGTGGAAGACTTTGAGCACACGCTCCAGCGTCCCAGGCGGCCGCTCCATCCCTCCACTGAAGCGCGGTTTCACCCCCTGACTCAGGCCATGGTTATTTACATTAGGGTCCGGGTATCCTGTTGCCATGCCGTTGGGAGATGCTAGGTGTCGGTCATATTCTGCAGGGAAGACGAATAAATAAATAGAATATAGCAAAAGGATTGCAATCTTGAGAGCTGGACTGGAGATGCAGTGATTTTCGCTTTCAATATGGAACAGATGCATACTGGCGGATACTAAACACCGCTGCGATACTTTCTCCCACTTTAATAACTCCGTCTAAACATATTTCCGTAAGAACACCCACTTTGCCAGTCTTTTTGTTTAGCTAATGACAAGAATCAGCAACGAACGCCGAGCTAACCAAGCTGTGAAAAAAGAATAAAACCGTCCGTCGACATCACACTCTGTCTTTGATGTTATAATGTGGAAAAAAACTAGCACATGATCTGCAGCTCTGCATTAAGGTTAGCAGTTACATTTGATCATACATCATAGAGAGTCAACGATATATTAGAGTTATTGATTGCGACCGGCACTGGTTTAGAAGAGGGAATGACACGAGTGACAGTATGCGGATGAGTTCACATCAGAGCTGGCTGATGTGGGAGTAGAATGGAGCTCAGAGAGTCGCAGAGGAAGTGAGGAAACATGCCAAGACAGCAGCACTCCATCAGAACGCCATCCACGCTTGGCAGGACAGCTGTGTGGCCTTGAGACATGGCAGCACTGCCAGTGCTGCTAGCGCAGGATTCAAAACTCAAATGATGATTACTGTATAAGGCGCTTTATATATGGTATGTAAGTGGAAGATGAAGGGAGAAAAAAGCTCTATGACTCAAACAAATAGCCAGCATATTAGTGTACACATTTAAATATGAGCAGGATCAAACGAGGGACCCTGTAGCTGTGAGGTTGTGCTACCTACTCTGCCACTGTGCCACCTGGGATATATATCAGCCCATATTATATAAATCAGCACATATATAATATAACGTGATCACAAATAATAATACAAAACTGTGCATTTCATTATTAATTATTGCATTATGAGTGACCTGAAATGTGCCTTAAAATGTAAAGTTACAGGGCCATGTTTGAAAAGGGAATGTAAACTGAACCTAATTATATAGACACATTTATTTTAATCTTCTATTTTAAATTAGTCCAACAGTTGAACTGAAACGCTTGTTAAAATGGAAGCTTAGGCTTAGCAAATAGAATAACAGTACATCTGGTGCAGGGGCGGGTTTAGTGATTTGGGGGCCCTAGGAAAACTATAGGAATGAGGCCCTATTGAATTGTACGTTCAGCCCATGCATGTGCAACAGTGCAGAAAGCACTTTACACTGAGTGTTATGCTGCTCTGTGATGTAGCATGAGTAGCAATTTTTTTTTTAAATAATTTTTTTAAAAAGCATGATTCGAAGGCTTCACATGTCTCCTCCCTCCCTGGTTTGTAGCTGTCGTACGATAGGGGAGAGCTGACTGACGGGTGCGAATTGTAAGAAAAAAAGGGATTGGAAAAAAAGTGGAGGGGGCGATGCTGGATTGGTAATTCCCAGAGAATGTAAAGGATGCTGCTATGGAACGTACCTACATCATACATTTCAAGAATACGCTGTATTATACAAACAAATGTTTTTTTTTTTTTTAAGATGGCAAAATATGTTGAAAATAAAACATTATTTAATGTTGACAACACAAATAGAAAAAAAGCATCCGATAACCAATATCAAACAGCCCCACTGTTAATTGCTATGAAACCAACATGAAGATTAAAGCCAGCAGAAAAATCAAGAACCCGAGCACAGTCTTTTAATTTGCAGTCCTTTCCTTACCTTTTCTGACGAAAGGACAGCAGGTACACGCCAGAGCTGATCTGACCAGTGCAGGACAACGGTAACGTGAACACGCAAACACTCGGGCAAACTCCTAAATCTCAGAGTACACATCTACCTCACTGTGCACACAGACACTACTAGCACGAGTTAATTTTGAACTAGTCTCTCCTAAACTAATCCTCTGCCACTGAAACACACGCACACACACATGCACAGTCCCACACTTTTTAAAAACACACACAGGCAAACATTTCCGTATTTCCTTTACTGTGACGTCACGTCCTGCTTATCACAATGCACTTTGGCAGAGTGAAGCTTCAGCGAGTCACTATGGATATCCAGTTCCTGTCTGTACATCCCCACAGAGACAGGGAGCACACACTCCCCTTCCTGACCAGTGTTAGTTCTTTCTGCGTCAATACCTGTGTTGGGGCTCTACATCTACCAGCATTCTTTTTAAGCAGCGAGACTGTACATGTAGCTTTACAGTCTGATTCATTAGCTGGAATGCCAACAACAACTGTAATTTTTCAAATGCCTTTAAATTCACTAATTTGCTGAGTTACACTACACTACAAGTGCTTGATAAAGCCACTGCTGACATGATTCTATTTTCCACGTGAACAGGTTCTTTTCAAAAAAGTATATATCAGAGTAAACAACATGAAATCCATCCATTTTCTGTACCGCTTTTCCAACACAGGGTCACGGGATTCTGGAGCCTAACCCAGGAAACTCGGGTAACAAGGTGGATGTGGTGGCAACCCATTGCAGGGCACAATCACACACACGTTCACACGTTCTGGACCATCTGAAAATGCCAATCAGCCTACAATGTTGGTTTTTGGACTGGTGGAGGAAACTGGAGTACCCGGAGAAACACAAGGAAGCACGAGGAGAAATGGCGGAGTAAAGAGTAAGATGATTTACGGCCGTCAGGATTTACCGAATCTTCGATACACAATGTGAATATTCTGCCGAGACTTTCTCTCGAGATAATCTATTCTCCACAAACAACGTGCAGGAAAAGGAAAAAGAAAGGTACTAAAGGTGGAATTAGCCGTTTTCCTCTGCCCACAATAACCCCAACTAATGCCCGCTCACTTAAAGGGAACCCCGACTATGACGACGTGTATGGCTTATTAGATTAACGCTGACATCCGCTATATAAATCTATAGCAATGCATTCTTGGTAGTGACATCAAATGGTTGCAATGGTCTTGATTCTCCAGCGACCATACAGCGATACAAAAATGCCTTCAGCCTTTTCAATTTGAACCTGAGCGTAACATAAGCGAAGAGGCTAATATAGAAGGCTCAAAATGTACATCGAAATGAAGCCAATCAGAGAGGTGAGGAGGTGAGAGTAATGTTGTCAGTGTAGCAACTGCACGTCTGTGCCAGTCGAGAGCATTTATTCAAGGAAAGCGTTTGGATTAAACTATCGTTTCTGAAGAAATATATTCGAATATCAATAATTTTAGACATCATCAGCCATCACGCCGTCGTATACTTTATAAAATTCCGACGGCCAGCGCTCTGTCGCCATGTTATGAACAAATCTATGCTATCTACATGGCTGCTATTTGGCCATCGCCATTACAGTCCAGCTTAACCAGTAGATTAATGATGGAGTTATTACAGTGTTACTGTTTGTGTTAACCATGGCGCTGGCTTTCAGACCCTGCTTTAAAGATTATTGACAGAACCCTGCTCCCTGATAGGCACGGCTCAATGCTCTAACAAAAGTTGTCAATATGCCTGAGTCACTATGGCAAAGAACTGCAGACCTTTTTTTTTCCTCGTGGGGAATCTGGAGCCTGTCCCAGGGGACTTGGGGCACAAGGCAGGGGACATCCTGGACAGGGTGCCAACCCATTGCAGGGCACAATCGCATGCACACTCAAAGTATGGACACACCTTGGACAATTCAGAGATGCCAATGAGACAACACATGCAATCTCATCCGCAACACAAGGAGGGGGCGGGAACCAAACCCCTAATCCATGAGGTGTGAGGCAAACATGCTAACCACTAAGCCAACGTGCCCCCTGAGAATGGTT
>JAOUWY010000071.1:27484916-27494939 GCA_025728095.1 Prietella phreatophila
TTTACATGTCTGTAATGCACGTCCATAATACGATTAAAACAGGAGTACTCCACCTGTCTTAATTCGATTATTGCTTACTTCGATTATGACTTTAATTAGATTAAGTTAAGTAAAAACTGCTGTTTACATGGTAGTTTCTTAATTGGTAGTAAATAATAGTATGTAGTAAATAATGAATGAGTCAGGGAGTGAGAGAGTGAATGAGTGAATGAATGAGTCAGGGAGTGAGAGAGTGAATGAGTCAGGAGTGAGAGAGTGAATGAGTGAATGAATGAGTCATGGAGTGAGATTGTGAATGAGTCAGGGAGTGAGAGCGTGAATGAGTCAGGGAGTGAAAGCGTGAATAAGTCGGAGTGAGAGTGAATGAGTCAGGGAGTGAGAGAGTGAACGAGTCAGGGATTGAGAAAGTGAACGAGTCAGGGAGTGAGAGTGAGTCAGGGAGTGAGCGAGTGAATCAGTGAATGAATGAGTCAGGGAGTGAGAGAGTGAATGAGTCAGGGAGTAAGAGTGAATGAGTGAATGAATGAGTCAGGGAGTGAGAGAGTGAATGAGTGGGTCAGGGATTGAGAGTGCATGAGTCAGGGAGTGAGAGCATGAATGAGTCAGGGAGTGAGAGCATGAATGAGTCAGGGAGTGAGAGCGTGAGTGAGTCAGGGAGTGAGAGTGAGTCAGTGAGTGAGTGAGAGAGTGAGTCAGGGAGTGAGAGTGAGTCAGGGAGTGAGAGTGAGTCAGGGAGTGAGAGCGTGAATGAGTCAGGGAGTGAGAGTGAGTCAGGGAGTGAGAGAGTGAGTCAGGGAGTGAGAGGGAGTGAGTCAGGGAGTGAGAGAGAGTGAGTCAGGGAGTGAGAGTGAATAAGCCGGAGTGAGAGAGTGAATAAGTCAGGGAGTGAGAGAGTGAATGAGTCACGGAGTGAGAGAGTGAACGAGTCAGAGAGTAAGAGAGTGAATAAGCTGGAGTGAGAGAGTGAATAAGTGAATGAATGAGTCAGGTAGTGAGAGTGCGTCAGGGAGTGAGAGTGAGTCAGGGAGTGAGAGAGAGTCGGGGAGTGAGAGAGAGTCGGGGAGTGAGAGAGAGTCAGGGAGTGAGAGTGAGTCAGGGAGTGAGAGTGAGTCAGGGAGTGAGAGAGTGAGAAGAGTCTGGTAACTTCTGCTCAGTGTTGTGTTTCCTCCAGTCGGAACTACAGCAGTGTTGCTCCTGTCTGTCAGCAGTATGCTAGTCACGGAGCATCTAAACAAACACTGCTACATACAAACAAACAAAACCGGATCATGTCTGTGTGCCTAAACCCGGTTATTTAACACAAATGAATTCAGTAGTGGGTGTGTGTATTTTTATTATTATTATTATTATTATTATTATTAGAAGGATATTAAGTGAATGACTGAGGTTGCTTCCTTTCCTTTCCTCCCCTATCCGCATCCATGACCACTCCAGTTTAACATCATAACGGCACCCGAACTGAGCAACAGAAACGCAGTTTAATCCGTTTGAACCTCTGAACCTAGCCCACAATCCCTGTCAGAGCATTATCTCCATGGGCTAGCTCACTTGTTTGCCTCACACGATGCTAACAGGCTAACAGCAACGCGAGTTACCGCTATAACAAACCGATATTCCAGAGGATCCGCTCCGGTCTTACCGTCTCCTGTTCATCCGTTATTCGGGGATCTGCGCTGTTATCGCGCTTCGAACGCGTGTTTTATTCGGCTAGTGGGATGTCGTTAGGTCTCGGTGTGTTTTGCTTTAAAATCTCGGTGGGGTCCGGGGGTCTCCGCTCTGTCCACAAGCACAAAACTCCCTCTTCTGTCCGCAGCAGCTCAGCCCAGCTGCATCCTGCACTGATGGAGCCAATATGGCTGACTGACCGACGCTGCGTGACCTCGGAGCCCACAGCCGGCTAGCGGGACATGCCACAGTGTGCAAACCAAGCGCCGTGTTTCATAGGATAGCGTTGGGGTTTCAACTATTAAAAAATACAGCGAAAGTAAACTCTGACCAATGAACCTAGCAGGTGTGTAGGCAGAATCCTTAGTGTAAGAGGAAAGGTTGAGGGTCACATCATGACACAATAACACCAACAATACTCGCCGAGTGCTTGTGGGGAAAAGCCACACAGTTCTGTCTTTAGTTTGTTATTTAATAAACGCTGGGCATGAGACCCCCAGCTACATTATCTATCCATCCATCCATCCATCTTCTACTGCTTATTTCTTCTTCAGGGTTGCGGGGAACCTGGAGCCTATCCTAGGAAGCATGGGGCACAAGGCGGGGTACACCCTGGACAGGGTGCCGGCAGCTACATTATGTAGAACCAAATATGAGACATAGAATGAGGCCACATGAAGAAAATCAAATAACCCTGCGGGAAAAAAATAAAATAAATCAACACAAACCAAGCTGATGAAGGTGATTTAGCATCTTTACTAGCTGGCAAGTTATTTTCCAACCTGCTTATTATTTGACTAAATTGTGCATCATAAATAAATGTAAATGGCACACTTATGTAGCTTATATTCACCCATTCAAACACACACACCAACGGTAGCAGAGCTGCCATGCAAGGCGCTAACTTGCCACAGGAGCAACTTGGGGTTCAGTGTCTTGCCCAAGGACACTTCATGTGGAGCCATCCGGGCCAGGAATCGAACCGCCAACCCTACGATTAGTGGACAACCCGCTCTACCACCCGAGACACAGCCGCCCCATATCTGAGATGTGTAGTATAGTGGGTCGTTTTACTGCCGACAGCTCCAGGGTCCCTGGTTCGATCCTGAGTGCAGGTTACTGTCTTTCTCATGTCGTCCATGTGGGTTTCCTTTGGGTTGGCCGGTTTCCTCCGACTTGTCGAAAACATGCCGGTAGATGGATTCACTCCTCTAAGGCTACGTCCACATGAATGAAAAAAACAATCGGAGCTTTTTTCGAAAAAGCTCTCCCAAGGCTACATCGACATTAATGTGGATCAATTTAATAACGAACCAATCTATGCATACGTCCGCATTAATCTGGAAAAAAATCGAAAACGCATCCTTTTCATGATGGCTACTTCTACATGAATCCTGATAAATTTGAAAGCGCATTTTTTTCACTGCGGCTACGTCTACATTAGTTAAAGCGTCTGCCAAATGCCATAAAGTGTAAACATATTTTTAGTCATGTGGCTCATTCAACTCAAATCAAACAAGATGCTGGATAATGTTGTACTGCGGTCGTTCCTGCTATCCAGTTTGATAGCTTTGTTCAAGATGAATGTTACTTTGTACAACCTTCAGATTGCATTTTTTAATTAACTACCTGATGGAAATGACGCAGATTGAAGCTTCTTGCGTTTTTACGCATGCACGGTATAAGAATGTAAACGTTTTCAGACGTTTCAACGTGAACGAGTAATTTTTGGAAAACATTTGAAAGCACCAGTGTTGATGGAGAGCGTTTTAAAATGAAAATGCAGTTTTTAGATCTATCCGGATTAATGTGAACGTAGCCTAACTTGCCCTTAGGTGTGAATGAGTTGTGTGTGTCCTGCAGTGGACTGGTGTCTCATTCAAGGTGTGTTCCCACCTCACACCCTGTGTATCTAGGGTAGGCACTGGATCCACTGCTACCCTGAACATCAACGAATTAATGTTTGATTAAGATTTTCCGATTGCCTTGCAGTTGCGTTGTTTTCGACAATAATGATGCATTTGTATCTGTAGTTCAGGAACTGCATCCTTGTAGCTGTTCATACTAAGCTTGGTTGCTGTTATTACAGTTAATTATCTGTTAACACCCTATTAAAATTCTTATGGTGAAAAGAAAATGCCTCCCATTGTGTTTTATGAATTTCTTATTGTTGTGAAGATTGGACATTAAAAAGCACATAAAAAGCATGCACGCACACACAACAATACTCAATGGTCCACTGTTCCACCGAACCTCGTAACTCAAGCCCCACTTCCAAAAAAAAAAAAAAAAAAAAAGAACACAACAGTATGTTAGCATGGATAATTGCTGCACCCCCACAGGCACTGGGGAAAGATGGAGATGTGTATCTTCTCTGTCTGTCTAAATAGACCCATCACAAAAATTCCTTCCTTTTCCATGTCAGTGCTGTGGTGCTTCTCTGGGGTCTTTATTGTTGTGGTGTAGCCACCTACGGCCAGCACTGAGACAGGCCAATCACAGCTCTCTGCATGGGCGAGAGACATGCAGCCTGAATTCTTCATGAGCTCCTGTGTCAGCCAAGGATCACATTCTCTCTGAAAACACTGACTTTATAGTCATAAGGTTTCAATGATCATTAAAGAGCCAGACTGGAATCTACTCCTGAATGTTTTACATTATAATAAGAGGGAACATAGATGAGCAGCTTTAGACATGCCATTATATCTCACTGATATAATAGCACTATTTGTGTCATTCAACTTTGGTCCAATGTTTAGAATCTGTCATGGCAAGACAGATTGACTATAAATGACAGTTACTTATAGAAATATAGTGATAATAAAGTGCTTTTAACTTGATTTGACTAAATACCCTTTGAAAGGTCAAGCATCACCTTGTGACAATCCCATCTGTGAGATTAGACACACATTTATCTGATCAAGAATGAGACAGGATTGCAACAAGCAACTGTGCACATATAAATAGCTATTGATTTAAGAAACTATGACAAAAGCCTTAAACAACGGTGTGTCATTGCTCAAGCCTGGATTCTGGCTAAGCTCTTTGCCAGTAGGGTTTTATATTAAGAACAGAGCACACTATGAGACAACCATTACAGACATCCACTTGAAGTGTCACAACTTTTGTCTAGAACATTTAGGTGTATTGTATTTTACAGAACCTTTCAATATCTAGATTCTCACACATCTGTCATCTCTCATGTTTTCAAAAAGATAAAAACCTGAAATTCTAACCAATTTATTTCAGTCATTGAAGTCAGGGAATATGAACCATATTAACTTGAACTTAAAGTGATAGTTCACCCAAAAATGACAATTCTGTAATCAATTACTTTTTTAATCACTTCATAAAATTGGGAATAAACCATTGGAGTCACATAGATAATTTTTACGATAACTTTATGAATTTCTTGGAGCTTGAAAGTTTTGGTTACCTGGACTGTAAAAGGAGGGATAGAACTTCCAGGTTTCATTAAAATGTCTTTATTTGTGTTCCGAAGATGAACGAATGCCTTATGGGTTTGGAACGACATGAACGACATAATCAATGACAGAATTTTCATTTTTGGGAGAACTATCCCTTTTAAGTGCTACTCCTATTAATTTAAAGTTTATTTAAAAGTAGCAATTCATATGTGACAGTATTTCTAATGACAAGGTTCTCATCACTTCATTAGGCTCCGGTACTCTGTTCTTCTCCAGTGCCATAATACACTCATTTGGCACCTAATGATACCCATTAAACAAGGACTTAAGACAGTTGTTTGATCATTTACACAATCATAATTAATTCGTATAATAATAACTATCTTCCAATTTTATACGCAACAACCCGTTTACATATTAACTCGTCTTAAAATTCTGCTGTCTGTAATGTTTGCATTTCAATAGACCTTCTATTTAAAATGGGGCAAATGTTGACATAACATGCCACGATGTCCCAATGTACAGTTGAATGATCCGTCGCAATGCAAATGATATAGTTTTTTCTCTTTCAGAGTGGGAAGATCCCACACATGTACAAAGCCATCAGCACTAATACAGGCTTACAGGGAAAAAAGACATTTTGGTTTAACTCAATATCAGGTAATTCCTGAAGCTGGAGTTATTGAAATAAATGTAGGAAGTGATTCTGCCATCTGCTGAAAACAGACAGGGGTTGCAACAGGTCTCAGAGAAATGAGACATTCATGTACTCAGATTCCTATTTAAGGCATTTTGCAAAAAAAAAGCAAAAAAAAAAAAAAAGCATGGATTTAAGCCCCAACAGGACAGTTTTTCTGTCTTTTTGTGTTGTTGCACGGAACATTAGCTTCATACTCTACTGTATAAAGAAGCACTGATAAATACTGAAGACAGTGTCAGTAGGGTGAAACAATTAGCTGGAATGCACTGAATATTTAAATTCCTTTTTTATTTTACAGGTGCTCTCATAGAACCAAATAACCTGACCTAAACACCTTCAGGGTATCACTCAGGCTAGCATATATAAGTAATCTGAAACAAAGGCAACTGCTCTGTCATTCACCTGTACCTGTGACACCTCACCTCCAGGGCAAAGTCCATGACCTCATCCCAGAGCTCAGTCACCTTCTGACACACTGCGGGTTGACGATGTAGATCACAGGACCCTGAGAGACAATCAACACCTGTTCCTGATCTACTCCCAACAAGCAATTCAGGGGATACAAATTTATGAGTTATATGACTACAGTATTTATGACATCTCATTCTGTTTAGTTTTCAGTAGGTCTTTAACCTACATGGACCTAAAAGGAAAAAGCAAGAAAATTAACAGCAACTATGCTCCCATGTACTCCAGTAACACATTCATACAAATGAGGAGGCTGTGAATTGTAGATAAAAGATCATATCTAAGTTATTCCATAAAAGTCTTGGTATGCAAGGATCTAAATAACAAACTAGTTAGAACTTGTGATCACAAGGACAACAATTAAAGTCATTTTTACATTCATTGAGGAAAAAAAAAATCTGCTAAAGTCTAAAAACAAAAACATTATTTTAATCAAAGTTGTAGTTTTTATGTTTTACTTTTTCAGTTTTTTTTCTAAGTAAATAATACTACTACTTATGCTAAAATGCTGAAATTAAATTTTCAAGTCTCGCCAGTGGCTGAAATCCTACTTGGATACAGCTCTGGTGCAGGTTCCAGCTAGTAGCGTCAAAAAGCAAAACACGTCTGTCCCTTGGTCAAGAGCACACCACAGTTTAGGAGTGTCATCTAGATCACAATCTAAGAAAGCTAATTGTCCTATAAGTGAAAGTAATTCATTTAGCTTTAAGGTTAGCATTGGACATTATGTGGGGCACAATTAGAAGATACATTGTGCATACCTAAAATGTAAACTTGTACAAAAAAAATCCACAAGACATAAATTGTTCTCTATAAAGGAACGTACATAAGTGCTTCCTAATGCATTTACAGCAATGCATTTAATTCACATGCTCTTGTTGGTGTACTATATGCTTTTTAGCAAAGCACAGTCACATGTCACCAAAAGATGCAAAGAAATCTACAATGGAGTGAAAACCTACAAATGTCTACAACACATTTACACTGGGGTTTTTTTGTCCAGGCATTTGACTATAGTGTCTTGTCATACTTATTCTGTATCACTCTTGAAAATGAATTAATCTCAGAGATCTCTATATACAACCAGGACTGATTACTGCAAACACTTTTTAATCAAATCAACACTTAAATAGAACTTTTTCAACCTCATGAAGTTGGTTAAAAGGTCTTACCCAGTAACACACACTGCCAAAGTTGAAAGGAATTCCAGAAATGAGGAAGAAGGTGATTTGAGATACAGTCTGGGAAGGGTTACAAAGCTATTTCAAAGGCTCTGGGATGCCAAAGAACCACAGTGAGAGCCATTATCTCCAAATGGAAAAACTCAGCGCAGTGTTGTCACAAAACACAGAAAAAAAATATCAAATGAATTACAGGCCTCTCTTGCATCAGTAAAGGTCACTCACTGTTCATGACTCCACTATCAGAAAGACACTGTCATCCATGGAAGAGTGGCGAGGTGAAAACAACTGCTAACCCAGAAGAACATTAAGGTTCGTCTGAATTTTGCCAAAACACATCTTGATGATTCTCAAACCTTTTGGAAGAATGTTCTGTGGACTGATGAGGCGAAAGTTTGGAAAGCAGCAGTAATTGAGAGGAAACATGAATTCTGCTCTCTACCAGAAAATGTCCGGTCTTCAGTCTGTAAGCTGAAACATAAGCGCAACTGGATTGTGCAGCAAGACAATGATCCAAAACATAGGAGTCCACCTCCGAATGACTCAAAAATAACACTCGGATTGAGTTTCCTCCATTTGTACACAATCTGTGGATTGGTGGAGTCCAAACTCTTTAGAGATGGTTGTGTAATTGTGTTTTCCAGCCTAAAGAGCCTCAACAACTCTTTTTCTGAGTTCCTCAGAAATCTCCATCAATCGTGCCATGATACAATTCCACAAACATGTTGTGAAGATCCGACTCTGATAGATTGCTGTTTTCTAAATATAACAGGGCACTCCCTCACACCTGCTCGTCATCCCATTGATTGAAAACACCTGAATATAACCTTCAAATCTAGAGATCTGTGACATCTGCTAATCCTAGAGGTTCACATACTATTGCCACTCACAGATATGTAACATTGGACCATTTTCCTCAATAAATAAATAACCAAGCATAATATTTTTGTCTCATTTCTTTTTTTAAATTGTGTTCTTTTTCTGCTTTTAGGATGTTTGTCATATTTATGCAGAAATATAGAAAAACAAACTTTCCATCACCAGTGTACATTTCAAAACTTCAAACTGTCAGCAATCTATGAAAACTGACTAATTTTAATGTTTTCCAAAGAGGGAGGATGAAAAAGTTGTCAGGGTCAGGAAGAAGCAGAAGTGTATGTGAAATCTTGGTGGTGGTCTTACAGTGAATATCTATGCAGATGCTTGGTAACCATCATATTGGGATAATAAAAACTCCCTTCATTTTCAAACATTTCTATGTTTCCACCTCTACTGTTAAAACAGAGCATATAAACAAATATTTACAGTATAAAACACTCTAGCTGCCCTGCGATGGACTGGCACCCTGTCCAGGGTGTACTCCGCCTTGTGCATGATGATTCCTGGGACAGACTCCAGGTTCCCCGCGACCCTGAAGAAGGAATAAGCGGTAGAAGATGGATGGATGGATGGATGAACACACTCTAGCTGGATTAAAATGTTAACATGGGTGTGTTTATTGGTTTTAGAGATCTGAGTGTATTTTAGTGAAAATGGAATGATGGGTGATGAGAACTTTACCTGAAGCTGCTGGACCTTATCTACATGATAGTATGCATTGCAATGCTGTCACATGCATGAACATGTAGGTGTACAGGTGTTCCTAATAAAGCGCACAGTGAACATATATTTATATAAAGAATACTGTCATTACTTTTGTGATTACTTCAGTTGAACTATGCGATGTAGTCTTATTATGAGATTCCATGTGCTGCTTCCTGTCTTTACAAGTATAGGCATGGCCAACAAGTCACGGACATGCATGCACAACCGCCCAAAAAAACCCTTATAAACACACACAGTACATATAGTACATATACGTATGTAAATAGTATAGTACATATACATATAGTAAATAGTACATTCTAATAGAGGCACGTTAATTTGCACAATTTAATAGCACACTACACATTCTACACTCCGTGTTTTTCCGAATCATTGTGCATGACAGATATTACTTACTGGGTGGAAAATTATCATTTGTTGAAAAAACAAACCAAACCACTCACTTTTGTGTGTAAGTATAGAAGTAATTAACAAGGTCCCTTTCCAGAACCTTCACACTGTCCCTCAGCGATCACTTTCAAAAAACAGCTAAAGACCCACCTCTTCTGTGAACACATAACCCCTAAAACGCCCTCACATTATCCTTCATAAAACAACATAAACAAACAAAAAACCCCAAACACCTCTACTCCGCACACTTTGCTTTTCTAGAACTCCATTAAAGATCTTGTATAGTAGCACTATTTGTACTGTTCTCTGCTTGATAT
Organism: Prietella phreatophila; assembly: GCA_025728095.1. Lineage (NCBI taxonomy): Eukaryota > Metazoa > Chordata > Actinopteri > Siluriformes > Ictaluridae > Prietella > Prietella phreatophila. The sequence goes on from JAOUWY010000071.1 coordinate 27,494,671, forward strand.
ATCACTTTGCTTGTATTTCATTTGTAAGTCACTTTGGATAAAAGAATCTGCTATTATAACATACCATTTCCATTTCTAATGGCACCGTTGTTCCCATCAGTTGGCTCTTTCAGGTAGCAGATACTGCAAGTGTGGCTGTGTTGTCTTATTTCAAAATGTTTTATACCATTACAACACACGATCACATACCATAATATAACCACACACACACACACACACACACACACACACACACACACACACACACACACACACACACACACACACAC
>JAOUWY010000071.1:27524320-27537628 GCA_025728095.1 Prietella phreatophila
CACACAGACACACACACACACACACACACACACACAGACACACACACACACACACACACACACACACACACACACACTCTGTACATTCTGTATGATGGGTTGCTTAGGAAATTCTGATCATTTTCACCTGAGCCATCATGCCCATGAATGCCCACAGTCTGAACATCCTCAGAGGAATGCTGACCAGATACTGCACACACACACAAACACAAACACACACACAAGCAATGAAAATGACTCTTGTATTTGAAGTAGGATCACACAAACATGGCAATACATAAAAACAAAATCTTCTGTTGCAATCTGTTACCCTAGAAGTTCTCAAACTACTCTAACTAATCAGAGCTGAGCAAGCTTGCTTCAGAACACTCCTCAGAAGGTCACTTTCTGAACAGTCCTGGACTTTCTCTGTGGTATCTGGATGCACCTGTAGCTTATATACCCTTCGTCCTGTCGGTTTCTTTCAAGCGAGCGCTTATCGCAGAGAGCAGCAGGGCGATATGGTGTTGCTTTACGTGGCTCCTCATAAACAAAACTATGCTCTAACCTTCACTTGTACTGAAGAATGTGTACTAGGGGTGTAAACTTCAGGCTTCCACACGATCCCATCCGATTTCAATTCAATATCTGACAATTCTACTGAATCTATACAACTATACAATATGATCGGTTTTGAAGCGAGGCAATGACTCGATATTTTGTGATACTACTGGATGTGTTCTGATACGGTATGTTACTGTTTGTTTAAATAGCCTCCGATAGATACGTGAACAATTTTGTTCAGAATCTTGGGGAAGGCCTACAGTTAATTTGCTAATGAAGATGACATAAAGAAGGACTATTTTAAGTATCTGAGTTTTGGGCAAATCACCGTGCTGGCCTATTTATACTGTACATCAGTTTAAAAATATAAATCATTTTGTCGGTCCGTTTTTGATAATTGTAATAATTGTTTTATAATCTATCGTAATACATAATCAATTTATAATCAATTATATTTCATAATTATAAATTCATGAATGTTGCCTTGATTAAATTCAATCATTGCCTTACAAATAAATGCATCGATCAAAATCAATCATTACACGCTTACTCAGTGCCTCAGGGGGCATATAGCTGTACAAGTGGCCTTTAATTAATCAAGGATTAAAAAACATTTAGCACAAATTCACACTTTTAATTGGTCCCAAGTTCTAATTTGTGTTACTTTGTGTTTCATACTGAGCTATCTAGACAAACAGTTACGAAATGTAATATTTGAGAAGTGTACACTTTCCACCGGTCCCAATTTCTAACACCACATACCTACTGTATATTCTTTCTTCCAGTCACCCAAAGCTTTTTTTTCTGCATCATTTCTGTAGTCTACATGCCAGCTAAATTATTTTCTAGCTCAGATTCTGTTGCTTAAGGATATTTACTTCACTGTTTATCTCAAAATTGTATACATGCATGTCAGTATCCCATAGGAGTTGCTAATTTTAATAGAAATGTACTGTTATTCAATACTCAAAAGCATGTTTGATTTATGTACACCTCACCTCGTGAAAAAAGGCAGAGGCGAAGAATACTGCTGATTGGCTCACTAACTTGCTGGCCCCCTTTCTGAGCAAGGGCTTGTAAAAATGTCTTTGGAAAGAAAGAAGCGAGACAGAGACAGAGACAGAGAGAGAGAGAGAGAGAGAGAGACAGAGACAGAGAGAGAGAGAGAGAGAGAGAGAGAGCGAGAGAGAGAGAGGAGAGAGAGAGGAGAGATAGAGAGAGAGAGAGAGAGAGAGAGAATAAACAGTCACTCAAGACGGTAAATAAGCATGCATAATGTGCCAGACGGATCACATCATAGTGTCGCTTCATTACAGTCTTGATACACTTCACTGCGCTGTATTTTATCCAGCTAACTCTTCAGCTGTCTATGCTTCTTTGAAAAACTTACCGAAGGCACCACTTATGGACAGGGATGTTCCAGTTTTGCCAGAAATAAGTTACAGTTTCTGCATTCCTGAAAAGAAAAATGTTCAACATCTAAGAAATTTGTGTCAAAAGTTCTGATCTTCATTGTGTCATGATATATTCCATCAACATAGACTTTACTTCTGTATTAACTAATAAATTCACATACCACCAGTCTCTGTAAAATTCCCGATCTCCAAACCTCAGCAGCTCAGCCACAAAGTTCATGGATGAGTGGAAAAAACAGTAAAAGAATATCAACCAGAGAAAATGGTTGGGGACCTGACATTCAAAGAAAAAGAAAAAAAATCGAATGGTTTTGCATTAATTCAAGGATTTTATTTTCCCCTTCTGTGTTTGATGAGCCACATTAACATTTATTTATTTATTTTGGACCCAAAAAAATTCCCGCTTTGAAGAAACCGCTATAAAAACAATATTTTTAACAGCTCCTCCTACTACTTACAGCTAGCCTGAGCAGGCGCTCAATCATTCTGGAGAAATCCATTTCCTGTGTAGGAAATGCAGGTTAATCCAAATCTCTACATGGTTTTGCTGAACAGAGAACAGTGAGTGAATGGTAGCTCAACATAACAGCATACCTGCAATGGCTTCATTGAACTTTGTATGACTGGCACCATCCACTGAAGAACAGAAAAGAACACGAGGAAAAAAAGGAGCATGCTATAAAATCCCAGGAGAAATTATGATCCAAAAGGTTTCCCCTAATGATGGCAAAAAATTATGGCATACCTGCTGTGTTAAGCCAACTAACAGCTGAGTGAGCAGCAACTGTAAGACAGATGGTTACATTGGCAATACAAGTAATGTATTCTAGTAAATTTTCCAGATATGAAAAAAGAAAAAACCCTGACAATAACACCTACCATCTCGAACAACCTCCTGAGCAGGAATCCCATACGTACAGATTTAGAACGAGGAAAGTTCAGCTCGTAGCACAATGTGGGAGCAAAAACAAAATAAAACAAATCTGGACGATAAAGAAAAAGTGATACCATGTTACATTTAATTGAATCAGTATAGTGCCATTCTCTTACTAATCATAAAGCATATAATTCACTAACAGCTGTAAGTTATTTTGTATGTATAGTTAAACCAAACAGGAAAGGTGTGCATTTATGAGACTGAGGAGTTCTGAGAGTTAAACTCCACAGTGCATTTGTCTTGTCTTAATGGAGGTGAATGAAAAAGCTGGATCCCTCACCTTTCAGAGAGAGGTTTCCAGGGTAGGACACATGCACTTGTCCGCTGGTAGATGGTGATGATGGACCTATTGTATTCAAGTATAGTCAAGAGATAAGTGGACGGATATTAGTTCATTTACACCCAAACCAGCCTTAAGTAATGTGGGCAGAACTGGCTCAATGGTAATAGGCTACTGCTATCAATATCACCATCGCTAGTAACTGATACTGCTGTTCTTGACTCTGCTGCAGGTGAATTAGAATACTGTAGGAGGTGTAGGAGGTGAGTAAAGCAAACAAACAAACCATCAGTGCAACTTTATATGATTACGAGTTACCTAGTTGTGAAATCTATATGCCCATGTGTCAACTTGAACGTCTCAAAATCCATAGGGTTATGGAGAACCAGTTTCATGTAGGTCACTGAATAGAATCAATCTGCGAGAATAGGATTTGGAAGTTTCCTTCAAACTATTGCCATTTCCTTGCAAGGACAGAAGACAAGTCCTGAAAAAACTGGGTCACAGGTATCTTCTCACAAAAGTCAAAGAGACGGCTCATTCAGTACATGATACTGGGATGAAGATGTGGGCATGCAATAATATATGAAGAAGTTGCACATAATTGTCCAGAAATGCACACGGATTAGGGCTGTGCAATAAATAAATAAATAAATAATTCGTTTCTCAATGGAATTCAATTCAAGAAAAAAGCTGTTTTGCCATTTTTACTCAGACGACTCTTGCATAAAACAGAGCTCCATTTCTTTGCTGTAACAAGTAACCATAAATGCTGTTTCAATGACCCCATGCATTCACCTGAAGCACAGCAAATCAGCAGACAAATGGGGAGAAATAATGTCGGAAAACCGTGAGTAAATTTTAAAATGACCCAAACATAATAGTATTTACATACCAGCAATAGTATGTAAATTTATTTGTTGTTAAAATTCAATGTATTCTATTACTATTACTAGTAATAGAAGCAAGTAGTGAGAACTAAGCAAATGTTTAATAATAATATATTATTATTATATTGCTATATTAATATTAACAACAACAAATGTTTCATTTATAGGCACTTTTCATGGCACTGAAGGTCACCTTACAAGCAGTAAAACACATAAAACATAAAATGACATGAGGTCATCAGTTTGGCCTAAAAAACACAGAGGCCGTCAATGAATGTTTAAAAACACCACAAACAATAAAAAGATACATTGCCACAGTAACTGGAAAGCTCATCTGAAAAGGTGCGTTTTGAGGTGAGATTTAAAAACAGAAAGAGTTTCTCAGTTTTGGACATCAGGTTCCATGATTGAAGGACTATGTAGCTACAAACTCGAGTCCCCATAGAGGACAAATGCATGGGAGGGAGAACTAAAGAAGACGATCTAAGTGTATGGGCGGGAGTGTATATGGAAAGTACTGCCTTATAGGTAAGAATTTTAAATTCAATGCTTTGTTCAACAGGAAACCAGTGCAAATTTTGAAGGACAGGGGAAATGTGCTCAACTGACGGAGTTCCAGAAAGGATTCGCGCAGCCGAGTTCTGAACTAACTGAAGTTTATGTAAAAGTTTGAGAAGGAGGCCATTGAAAGAGAATTACAATAATCAATGTGTGATGTAACTAGTGCATGGACCATTATGGCAGTGCTCCTTGTTGAGAAGGCTGGACGGAGAGGCTTAATGTTACGTATATGGAAGTATGCTATCAGAGTAATATAATTAAAGTGAGTTTCTATATAGTATTATCAAAGATAGTACCAAAGCTGTTAACTTGCACAGACAGGGAACTGTCAGACATTGAGAGACATTTTGACTTTGCAAGATTATTATTTTTTTTATACGTTAAATATCAGTTTTGCCGTTATTACGTTTAAGGAAGTTTTAATTTCAGACAGGCAAATAAAAAGACAGGGAGGAGGACAGTTAGAGCTGGGTGTCCTCAGCATAACAATGTAAATGGATGCCAAATTTTCTGAAAATACTACCAAGCGGAAGGAGATAAATAATAAATAGCAGAGGGCCCAAGACTGATCCCTGCAGGACACCAGTAGAGATCTGGGATGGTTTTGATCGGAACTGCCTTAATTGTACAGATTGAGTGCGACCCAAGAGATAGGATGTGAACCAAGCCAAGGCAGTACCAATAAATCCTATAGATTGTAATCTATCTAATAGGATAGTGTGAAAAATAGTGTCGAATGCTGCAGTAAAATCCAGAAGAATTAATATAGATAGAAGCCCTGAATCAGCCACTACCAGTAAGTCATTAGAGATTTTAACAAGGGCAGTCACTATGATTGTTCATATAAGTTGTTCATATAAGTTGTTATCATAGAGATTGTCATGAACCTGAGCTGCAACAACCTTTTCCAGAATCTTAGATAAAAAACAGCAAGTTTGAAATCGGGTGAAAATGATCAAACTTATTTGGGTCAGCACCTGGTTGCTTGCGTACAGGAGTTATTATAGCAGTTATATATACACACACACACACACACACACATTTATGTGGAACAATACCACTGAATATTGAAGAATAAATAATATCATTGATTGAAAAAGAAAAAACTAGTAGACAGATTTTGACTAAGAGGGTTGGAAGTGGATTAAGATTTTCAAATCATCTATTCAAATTTCATTCTCATCTATTGTAGGACGTTTAAAAGTGGAGAGAGGAGAAAATAGAGGCAAAGGACAACTGAGACAAGAAGAATAACAGGCTTGGTTTGAAGCAGACAATGACTGGTGGATATTTCCTATTTTTGCATTACAAAAAGGTAAAAAAAAAAAGCATCACATAATGCAGATGAATGCAAGTGTGATGGGAGAGGATCAGCAGGCTTTAAAATATTATTCATCACAGAGAAAAGAGTTTGGACATTCTCTTCACTGGACGTGATCAAATTTGAGTAATGGTTGGATTTAGCTGTAGAGAGAGTAGCTTTATATTTTTTCCATATGCTCGGCATACATCTCTTTGTGTACTACAAATCCGGTTTTAACATGCAGACATTCCAAATGATGACCTTGAGCTTTTAGCTGGCGTAGTTAAGGTGTGTACCACACAGTTCAATTGACAAATTGAAATGGTCCTGGATTTTAGAGGTGCACAGACATCAAGAAGCGACTGAAGTCCATCATTGTAATGAAATACCAGATCATTAGGAGTGGATAGAGGATAGATAGGGAGGGTTACAAGATCTTGCACAAGTACAGATACATCAATGTTCTTGATATTCCGTAATGAAATGGTCCAACATTGATTACTTTGCAAAAGAGTTAACTGGGCATTAAAGACACCAGCACATGATCTGAAAAGGTTGTGTCAGAAGCAGCACAACTGTGGGGGAGTGGGGTGTGTGTTAAACCAGAGCAACAGACGAGATCGAGCGTATGACCATTCGGGTGTGTAGGAAAATTGATCAATTGTTGTATGCCAAAGCTATCAAGACAGGATAAGAAGTCCCTCGTAGATGTACTGTATGCACTGTCAATGTGTATAGTAAAATCACCAACAATTATCATATTGGGAGACAGGAAGGTGATAAAATTTAAAAAGGCAGAAAAGGAAGACCCGTTGCTGTCTGCCGGGGAAGCAGATTGGTGGCTGCCGTCCACCTGAAAAGGGGAGGAGCCACAGACACCCGTTCAGAAGTCCAGTGTCATCGCCTGACACTGTCGGTGATCGCTTACCAGAGAACTAGATGACAGCATGTCGGAGAGCGGAGTTTTTTTCCCCCCTCTCTTTCTCTCTCTCCTGACTACTCCTTCTCTCTCCCCTCTTCCTCCCCTCGTCTCTCCTTTCGCTCCCAGGATGCGGGGCCACCTTCCTGAAAGGGTGGGAGTGGGTGTGCATCAGGCTGGAGGCCTAATCTGATCTGGCTAATCAGTTGGATAGCTAGATAAAGGACCGGCAGGAAGTGCCAGTGGGAGAGAGTGTGTGGTTTATGTTATGATTATGTTCTGTTTAAGATTAAACTTTGTTCATGTTCACCTGGTTCCCTCCTCCTCCTTGCCTGACTTGTAAGTTTGTTACAGTTTCCTCCGGTTTCCTCCCCAGTCCAAAGACATGCGTTGTATGCTGATTGGCATCTCTAAATTGTCTGTACTATGTGAATAAGTGTGTGCGATTATGCCTTGTGATGGGCTGTCCAGGGTGTCCCCTGCCTTGTGCCCTGAGTCCCCTGCAGGATTAAGCGGTCAAAAAATGAACAAAAATGAAATGAACGAATGGGGTGAATGAGTCATGGCTGCACAGACTGCCCTGTTCAGAGCTCACTAGTGAAACATTATGCACAGCAAACATTTCTCAAGACCAATTTGTATCCACAAGTGACCGAGTTGCTATCAGCAAAAGAAATGAAATGACTCATTATTAATCCAGGTTTCCTTTTAGATGTTTTAGGCTACACTGTGCTCTTAATTCTTAATTGCAGTACAGACATCCCACTAAACCACTCATTCAAAATGCAGGTAGCACACACTGCTACAGTAAGATAAGAATGTAATAAATACATAATGATCAGAGAAGCCCAAGCATGAGTGAGAATCGTGATTTCAATTCTAAGCAAAATTCTAAGACCTATTAGAGGCCATTGTACTGCTGGCATCCCATAACTAAAACTGTAGTGGCCTTGTGCAATATTCTATCTCCAAACCTCATTTCTGCTGTGTGTTGTTAAAACTATTTGATATCTATAATAACTGTCATATTAATTGGACGTGAAACTAAAAAATGTAAATGAACTGATCTGAATATTGTAAACTATTCAGTGAGCATGATCAGTATGGAAGAATTGCAGGTTGATTCTCCTTGCCTAGAGGATAGTGTACTCACATGACAGCGATCTGGACAGGCTGCGAGCCTTCGCCTGCATCCTTTCCCTGCACCACCTGTTCACGTCCTTATATGAGTAGAGCTTCAGAAACAGGATAGTGTACACGGCCAGCGCAAAGGCGCCGCCAACTAAACAGAGCCAAGAGTACAAGAGCAAATAAGGAAAGACAGGAAATTGTTGAGAAAATAAATTTTATGTGCAAAAAACATACAGCAAAACAAATCTAAATACAAAGACAATCGTTGCTACGGTAACCAAATGCAAATCACATACAACATTTTTAAGAGCGCCATTAGGACGATCCTCAATTCAAACTGAGACAACACATAGCTCAATAAACTGAAATTGTCATAACACAAGCCCATAAGCAACCTGATGAGACAGTCCTGGCACTGAAGATGCATGTGTAGGCCACCACAGCTTTATCAATAGCAGCCATATGCCGGGTGGAAATGGCCCATGCAGGGACTCTTGGGCTCAGCTCTAATGCCAGTAACAGCACCAGTGGCCTCACCGCTGACCTTACTGTCTCATACACAAGGGTAGAGTGTGGCTCAAACCCAACAGATGGAGTGCCTTTGGCACCTCCCATTGTGCTAACAGATGAGGTAGAATACGGGTGCCAGAAAAAAGGTTTACACCAGGGGAAATAAGGCGATATGCTTCCCAATAGATACTAGACAAGCTGCGAGAAGTCTTGATAGCTTTATGAGAGCATTGTAAAGGGAACATAACGCAATATTTGGTTATAATATAGATGGTATAAGGTTATCAGTCTGTGGATGATGTTTTAATTCTTTAATTACAATTTCCTTAAAGTGGCATTCCAATAATGATGCCATCAGTACTTGGAAACATGTGGCCAATTTGTGTGGAGTTTCCTGGTCAGACGGACAAGTGATAAATTAGCTGTGGCTAGATTTGATTAATGCTAATCACTAATTATGCAAACTCATAACTACGCTGTTTTGAGGATATCTGGGAGAAGGCGGCCATTGTGCATTCCTCACCTGGTGTTACAGAGGGCAGAATGAGTACAGTGACCACTGGAAAGCACAAGATTACTGACAGATTGATGATGTGAATAATCAGGCCAATCCGCTCCCTGAAGTTTCCCTGGATGAAAGGGTCAACAGAACTCAGATTTGCTTTTCTTATTCAATCTTTATTATTAAAAAAACAAACAAACAAAAAACAAACCATTTGTGCTTGAAAGTTTGTGAACCCTTTAGAATTGTCTACATTTCTACATAAATATGTCCTCAAACAACATTTTCACAGTCCTAAAAGTACATAAAGAGAACATAATTAAACAAAGGACACATATTATATCTGGTCATTTATTTATTAAGGAAAATGGTCAAATATTACATATCTGTGAGTGGCAAAAGTATATGAACCATTGCGTTCAGTATCTGATATACCCTATAGTATCTGCACATATACCCTTGTGCAGCAATAACTAAACATTTCAGTAACTGTTGATCAGACCTGTACAGTAGCTTGGAGGAATTTTAACCCATTCCTAAGTACCGAACAGCTTCAACTCTGAGACATTGGTGGGGTTCCTCACATGAACTGCTCGCTTCAGGACTTTCCGCAAAATTTCTATTAGATTAAGGTCGGGACTTTGATTTACCCATTCCAAAACATTATTCTTCTTTAATCATTCTTTGGTAAAATGACTTGTGTGCTAAGGGTCACTGTCTTGCTGCATGAACTACTTTCTCTTGAGATTCAGTTCATGGACAGATGTCCTGACGTTTTCCTTTAGAATTTGCTGGTATAATTTACAATTAATTGTTCCATGCTGTCCTGGCACATGGACTCATGAACATTAACATTAGCCAACGTGAAAGTGACCGTTACTTGCTTAGAAGTTACACTGGGTTCCTTTGTGATGTCACAGACTATTACATGTCTTGCTTTGGAGTGATCTTTGTTAGTCGATCACTTCCAGGGAGGGAAACAATGGTCTTGAATTTCCTACATTTGTACACAATCTGTCTGAATGTGGATTTGTGGAGTCCAACTCCTGAGAGATGGTTTTCCAACCTGAAGAGCATCAACACATTTTTCAGAATTCTTCAGAAATCTCCTTTGTTTGAGCCATGATATACAAATGTGTTGTGAAGATCTTTGAAGACTTTGATAGATCCCCTCTTTAAATAAAGCCGGGCGCTCATTCGCACCTGATTGTCAGCCCATTTATTTAAAACATCCATCCATCCATCTTCAACCGCTTACTCCTTCTTCAGGGTCGCGGGGAACCTGGAGCCCATCCCAGGAATCATCGAGCACAAGGCGGGGTACAACCTGGACAGGGTGCCAGTCCATCACAGGGCACAATCACATACACATTCACACACCCATTCATACACTACGGTCACTTTAGACACGCCAATCAGCCTATCATGCATGTCTTTGGACTGTGGGAGGAAACCGGAGTACCCAGACGAAAACCCCGCAGCACGGGGAGAACGTGCAAACTCCACACACACATGGACCCGGCTGGAATCAAACCACGGACCCTGGAAGTTATTTAAAACACCTGACTCTAAATTTCCCCTTCAAATTTACTGCTAATCCCAGATGTCCACATACTTTTGCCACTCACATATATGAAACATTGGATAATTTCCTCAATAATAAATATTCCTTGTGGAGCTTGTCTCGTTGGGGTCGTGTGGTGTGGGGCAGTCCATTAGAAATGTGTTTTATTAGTAGTATTTCTAAATATTTTTTCTTCCTTTTTTCCCCCCTCTTCTTCCTTTACATTTCATGCAGATACCCTATGATAGATATACATACACAATCTTGCATGCGTGCACACGCATACATACATACACCCTGAACCATCAACTACAGTGCGTGCCCATTGATTAAATATATACAAAGTACACATAAACACCTACAATCATAAAGCATTTTATATAGACTATCATAAAGCGTTCACAAACTTTCAAGCAGCACTGTACATTAAAACCACAGATGAGAGATTTTCAGACCATGTACTGTACAGGGTGTTCCCAATGTTTCCATACATAGGGGGAAATTAACACTTTTTAGGAAAATGTCTTCCAAAATTTTTCATACTTTCTTACATACAAAAGAAGAATGTTTTTAAATCACTCTCACTGCTGGATCAGGAAGCTGTCGCAAGTTTGTGATGGACTTACATGGCAAGCACATCACACACACACAAATACGACACTGTTGCCAAACTTATTAACAAATTGAAAAAGACTGGAAGTGGACGTGCAAGAACATCCACTGACGAAGGCACAACTGACAGCCAAAAACATAGTCCCTTATATATGGAGACATTTGGGACACCCTGTATGTCTTTACTTCTGTAATGGTTTGAGTTGAAGCTGGCAAACTTACGGTGGCTAATTTCCTCTCTGTGTACAGCGCCACAAGTATGAACACATTTGAAACTGGAAAGACACAGATACATTATGAACCATTGGCCTTGCAAAAAAACAAAAAACAGAACAAACAAAAAACACAACATAGTCTTTAAAGATAATGCCTTGATATTACAGTTTTCCCTCACTCCCATAAACTCCCAAACTTACATTCCATACTCTCATAACTTTCCTATAAGTTTAAAAGTAATAACTGAATAATAAGAACAACATTTAAGCGGTTAAGATGATACGAAGAGATTTACTGATATGGTACAACAATGATCACATTTATTCTGAAGTGCTGCCAGCGATTTTATGCCCCAAATCAGCCACTTCATCCCTATTTAAGCAGAAATAATTGTTATTTTGTTTTGTTTTTTTCCTTAACAATCTGTAATCTTACACTGCTCTAAATAAGAATGTCATTCCTGCATCACCTGATCCTTATCGATGCACAGATAAGCAATTTTATACCCTAACAAGCTAAGGCTCTCCTAACAAAAATGCCAAACGTAACATTTACAGTAGTTTTAAAGAGAAGGAAAAATTAAGCAGCAGACACCCGTTAATTAATAATATATGCACAAAGTGATTTAATATGCACCTGACATACAGCAGCAAAGGAGCTTTTTAGTATGTCATCAATCAAAACAGGGTCGACCTTTTGCCCTCAGAATTAACCCAGTGACAGGCACAATGCACACACACACACACACAAAAACATCACAGTGATGGAGCTGAAAGTGTGATTAGCAGAGGCTTAGCAGAGTAAAGATAAGCAGAAAAACATACACCTTTCATCCAGTAACAGAATTACTTCTTTTGAAACAGATTACCGAAACAGAATTTTATTTTGGAAAGAAGAAAAAAAAAAAAACCCACACTGTTCCAAAAGTACAGATAAAGCATTAGAATGCTGTTGGCTTGTGCTTGAATAAAGACTCGCATACAAAAGGGAGGAAGATTTTCTCTCTGTGAAGCCAATGTACAATCACTACCTCTTAGATATTATTGGTGAGCAAATACTTTAAAAAGCAGCTCACTCAAGGCCGACAGGTTGTCCGACTACTGCTCGCGGTAATTACGGCTCATCTCGTAATACATTTCCCTACATAGACACATTTCGCATAAATAAACTAAAAGAATGCTTTAGGGAAGTGCAGGATAAACATACCAATGACCAGGCATGCGGCAGGCCATCTATACGGGTCCTTCAGGAACAGTGACACCACTTGAATGGGGTCCACTAGAACGCCATACCTACATACAAACAGTATAAACTAACTACAAAGGTGACTAAATGACTTGGAATGCATTTACAAAGTGGCACTTATTCATGTTTATGCATTCTGCTTATCAAACAATCGACAAAATACACGTCCCTACTTGTCTCCCTTGCACATCTGCTCTAACTGTAGCTCATAAATGTTTGTTTTGCATGTGAAAGTGTTTGCATGGCTGTGACTAGAGCTGGCAGCTGGAATGTAACTGCTTGCCTACAGTGGAGTACAACATGATAGTAGCATATGGTGCCCTCAGCATGGGGCTGAGCAGTCCCACTGAGTCAGAGCTGGTCCTGTGCATGCACTCAGCAACCCAAACATCTCTACTATTCCAGTCATTATAGTTAATAGTTAAGTGGTGTCTTAGACATATGGTACCTACAACAAGTGTTCTTTATTTCAAACTGACCTCTTTCACAGGCCAAGCCTGACACCAAAGAGAATTTTTTAATGAAGGAAACTAACTGCACGTCATGAAATCTGGGCTAATATGTAATGTCTACAAACCTGAGAAGGTTCTCCAAGAACAGACGTGCATTACTCAAGATCTGTAACAGGAGAGAGAAAAAAAAAAGTGACACAGAAGCTTCAAGGAAATTGTGCGTTAATT